>LZPO01035626.1:22567-46365 GCA_001675575.1 Neotoma lepida | reverse complement strand
AAAAAAGTGGTTTAGGGGTAATAAAAGAGTACAAATGCCAGCTCAGGCACCCTCTCCACTATTGCAAGTAGTCTAAGCTGGGGCCATCCTTGTGGATTCCTGGGAACTTCCCTAGCACCAGGTTTATCCCTATCCCCATGATGTCTCCTTCTATCAAGATATCTCTTTCATTTGTCTCCCACTCTGTCCCTGCTCCAGCTCAACCATTTAGTTCCCTTATGTTCTCATCCCCCTCTGTCATCATAGAGCCTTCATCAGTAACTGAGGAGTCAGATTCAGAGACCCACAGTCAAGCCCCAGGCCAAGCTCTGGAGTCCAGTTGAAGAGAGGAAAGAGGAATTCTCTGAGCAAGGGAGAGTCAAGATCATGATGGGGAAACCTACAGAGACAACCAAACCAAGCTAGTAGGAAACATGAACTTTAGACCAATGGCTGTGGAGCTTGCATGGGACTGGACTAGGCTCTCTGCATAAGCAAGACAGTTGTGTAGCTTGGTTTGCTTAAGGTACCCCTGGCAATATTATCAAGATCTATCCCTGGTGCATGAGCTGGCTTTTTGGAGCCCATTACCTTTTGTAGGACATCTTGCACAGCCTTGATACAGGGGAGGGGCTTGGACCTGCATCAGCTGAATGTATCAGGCTTTGCTGACTCCCCATGGGAGGCCTTACCTTTTTGGAGGAGGGAATGGGAGTCAGACTGGGGAGGGGAAGACTGGAGGGGGGAGCGGAAGGAGGGAAGAGAGGGAGATCTGTGGTTGGTATGTAAAATGAATAAAAAATTTCTTAATAAAAAAAGAGTAGAAATGTACACAGAGGCAACAGAGTCCCCCAGAGTATTCACAAATGGTTAGAATGAAGTATGCAGGACCAAGAAGGGGGGAACTTTATATAGTTATGGTGCTTATAGTTTGTTGAATCTTGGCTTACTGGAAGAGTTAAGAAGTCATCCTAAGGGGTTGTAATGAAGATAGAAGGTGTAAAATTATATCCTTAATGTGGAGAAAAAGAGGAGGGAGGAGACATGAACAGATCACTGAGATCTACTTGTACTATGTAGGGTGGATGTGTTTAGACATGTATGTAGAAAGCTCCAATTTGGTGTGTGTAAAAGCTTGACAGGATAGTAAAATGCATGGGATAATTAATACCGACTTCTAGAGAATGTCACCTCATTGATAGTGTAGACTATCTTAGAATAATAATGAGTTGGATGTTAACTATTTATAATCCGTTACTTATAAAACACAGTAAGTGAAGTTTTTCATGGATATACATTTTTTTGGTTGTGTATTTTTGAGACAGAGTCTTGCTATGTAGTTCAAGATGGTGTTGAACTGCATCAACTACTTTAGTGCTAGGATTTAGAAATGTACCCAACTATGTTGACCTTTTTTTTTTTTTGCAAGTTTTATATATGTATTGTACAGTTGAAAAGATGCTGTGTAAAGACTTATCACAAAAGTGACAAAATATCCCCTCTTTTTTTGTCTCTGTTAGCTACCAGATAGCTCAAAAGTATATCTTTGCTTATACCTATCTGAAATTTACTGGACCAACAGAAAATGAGGGAATAATGAGTGTGTGAAACATAAACAATGATGTATTTTGCAAACAAAGTATAGTACTCACGTTCAGTGGGAAATCTAGCCTTATGTTATAAGATGTCAAATTCATTTTTCTTCAAACCTAGTGACCTTTTCCCTTGCCTCCTTCTCTTTCTCATCCTTCTTCAAACTGTTTCATGTGTTTTCTTTCCCCTTTTCTTGTTTGCTCTAAATATCTTTATTAATTTACTTAGTCATACCTGTTCTTGCCTGTGAGTATCTGAAGAATTTGAAGGCTTCTCACTCTTCAAAGTCTTCAAATGGTATTGATTGTACTTCTTTTAATGTTAGACTTTATCTATTTTCTAATGTTCTATGGTAATGATGTAATTTTTTTTGTTTTTTTTTCTTGTTGTTTTTCAAGACAGGGTTTCTCTGTGTAGCTTTGGCACCTTTCCTGGAACTCACTCAGTAGCCCAGCTCACAGAGATCCGCCTTGCCTCTGCCTTCCGAGTGCTGGGATTAAAGGCATGCGCCACCACTGCCCCGCGTAATGATGTAATATTAAAGAATGTTCTAGGATGGCAGGAGAGGTCAACATTTTTACTGAGGGAGATGAAAAACAAACAAACAAACACACATACCATAATACAGTTTAGGCTCTTTAAATAACAAAAGCAACACTTATTTGTCTTGCCAAGTCATTCTTTTTAAATTCCAATTGATATACAAACCTTCTTAAAGAAAGCAATTATTTCTGTTCTACAAATTCAGGTCTCCCAGGAGAACAAAATTGTGGTGGTACAGAAATGTGGTCTAAATAGCTTTAAAAAATGTTTTTTGAGAATTTTATACATAAATACAATGGGTTTTGATCACATGCTTCCCTATAACTCCAGCTACAAGTCTTGCCATACCTCAATACCACTTTCCCTTCCCANCTTTATGCACTCTTTGTAAAACCTACTTCACATTGGATATATTCAGTTCTAAGCCAGCAAAATCTAGGTGTTAACTTGTCTTGAACTTGCAAGGCCCTGGGTTTGATTCTGAGCACAGCAAAGACAGAAATGAAAGGGAAACTTCAAGTGGGAAAAGAGTCTCTTGGGGATGCTAAGTAACAATGGTATTGCCTCAGCTTTGCTTTTACAATATGCTTTTGAAGATTGAAATACTGGATTCCTTCTGATTATATGCAGATACACTGTAAATTATTTCTACAAAATTTAAATTTGTTTTCCTACTCCTGATGAAATAAATAGATATTTTTAATAATTTAATAGGGTGCCTTTGAGTTTTCTTCATCACTCTTCATCTAAGGAAAAGTCTGGGCACTAAAAGAGAAGAGAGAGACAGAAAATAAGACTGAAGAAAACATGAGATGAACTTTTACATGGAAAGGATTTTGGTTCAGTGAGAATTATAGTAATTGGATGTAGAAAACACAGGCTTAAGCTTCTCTCACTGGACAAGAGTGCACAGGTTATTTGATGTTTCCTGTCTTGGTTTCCTTATATCCACACACTGCAATACTTAACTTTTCATATCCGTAGGACTTGGATGAGCTATCACACACAGCCTGGTGTTGAATAAGCTATCACAGACAGCTTACTATCATAGTATTAGCTCAGTGAAGTAGTTGAACAACCTTGATATTGTTCTCTGTTTTTCATATTTCTCAATGTAACACATGGTCTACTCAATATATATATACATATATATATATGTATATATATAATCTCCACTTTATAGAGACTTTCAGATTGCATATTATGATATCTTCACTGGTATTAACTGTTATGCACAATAGATATTTTGGTGTGGAGGTTTCCTTTTGCCACTTACTCATTGAATGAAATAGAGGTAAACTCCCCTCACCAATTCCATGTCTCAGGAAGCCTTTAAATATTTCTAAAAAATAATTCAAGGGGGAATTTTCATTGGTACATTGACTTCTGAGCTCTTGTTTCTGTCAACATTTATTTTACTCTTCATTTTATCAGTTTTAGCAGTCATAACTTGATTTTAAACATACATATCTTGGGGCTGAAGAGGTAGTTCAGCATTTGATTCTCTTTTAGAGGACTAGAGTTTGGTTCCTAGCACCTAGGTTGGGCAGCTCACAACCACCTGCAACTTCAGCTGCCAGGCAGTCTACCTTCCTCTAGCCTCTGAGAGCACCTACCCAAGTGTGTCATACTACATCCACATGTTGGACTACAGGTGACACACATACACACACATAAAATCTTTATAAAAATAGCAACAAAAAATAAACTTATCTTTCTGCTTTGCCTTGTTTAGCAAGAAAAACAAGAAAAAATAGCCTGAGAAACTAGAAGACAAACACCAAGGTTAGATCGAATTAACATATGCTGCCTTCACTGGGGCCTTCCCCTCTTGGTTTCCCAGCTCTGCTTCCCTGTGACTGTACAATTTTGTATCACAACCTGACATCCAAGAAGTAAACTTGCAGAATATCTATTTATCCTGCTAGACTCCAAAGCAGAGTAATATATACTCCTGCCTCAGTAAGTGTATGTATGTGGGGAAAGTGAAGGGGAGAGGAAGAACTATTTGAAGGATATTAATATCAAAGACTTAATTTGGTCGTTTTGCAGAGTTCAGTTAATGGATTAAACTTGTGGCTGTTTCATGTAGTTTNGTCAGAAAGTGATGTGTCAGAATTTTTACATCTGAGATACTTGCTCTTTTAAGCTGACAGGAAGCATCAATCATAGGTAAAAATTCTCCTGCTGATCGCTCTCTTTTCTCTCGTTATCAGAAAAGAGGAATTTATATGTGATTTTTCAACAGAAATAGGAGTAGAAGAAAGACAGTTCATTTCAAAGACACTTTAAAGTGCTTGGATTTCTATTTAACTTTGAAAACAAACTTAAACTGATATTCTGAATTCTATTAGCGATCATGACTGCACAAGCCCCCATTATCACTCCTTACACCTTGACTTGGATCTAATAGGAAACCTTCCTAAGTGCAATGCTGTGGTTATTCGAGGCTCAACTCTGCAGATTCTGGGAAAGGGAAGGAAGTTAACATTCTGCACACTTCCTAGGTGCTCAGCACTATTCTAATTGGCTCTTTGCATCACAGTTTATCTCATATATAGTCCTCATGGTAACCGTTTGCAGGAGGTGTTGCATTTCCCATTTAACAAACGAGCTTACTGAAGCTCAAAGAAAGTTAAGTGACTGGCCCAAGGTTATAAAGCTAATAAATAGCAGATTTGAGTATCATGCTCCAATCTTTTTCTTTCACAGTTTTAACTCTGGCATAATGTATTCACAGTCAGGACTGCCCTTCTCAAAACCGTAAATAAAACCAGCTTAAATTTATGTCAAAATTTGGAAGTTATGGTTTNAGATGAAAAAACACACACAACATAAGAGGGGGGCTATTGGTGTGATCTAATACAAAATGGCTTAGTTAAAATTCAGAATAGTCCTTTCTTTTGGTCTCTCACTAACAGCACTATGACCTAGCGTACCAACTGGGGCTTCAGATTTCTCATGTGTAAAATGCAGATGTTGAACTGAACGATTTTTACACCCTTTCAGAACAAAAATACTCCATGTTTCTAAATGGGAACTAGTTAAAGTTCAATTCTGGATTTTCAAAGTTACATTACTAATGGAATTAAAGAAAAGCAGAAAGAAAAAAAAGATGATAGACAAGAAAACAAAACCAAATGCTAATCATTTATTCACATAATGTTTAAGTTTATACTTTCAATGAATACCAATTAACAAACCTGCTATATTACTATTAACCCCACTTCAGTGAAGGGAAATGACTCAGAGAAGGAAAGCGGTTTACCCATCTTCACTAAGACAGTATCTGGAGAGTTTATCTTCAGGAAAAATATTTTCATCACTGTAAATAGAAATACACTGCTTCAAATGCCTCTCATTATTTNTACTAGACCCATTCAATCACAAATTCAGATAAGTATGGAACCATAGCACACATAAAACTTCCGTTGTGTAGCATCCACATAAATAAAGTTTATTCATGAAGAAATAAACTTTAATTTTTAAAATTTATTCTTTGAAAATTTCATATATATACTAAATATATAGTATATTTTTTATCACTTATTCCCAACTTCCTTTAACTTCTAGGTCTTGTCCACATTCCCCTCAAACTTCATATCTTCCCTTTCTTTTCTTTATAGAACAGTTAGTTCTTCTTATATNATCATGGATGTAGGACCATATANAAGAGTATAGTTAGTTTATGTGACAGTGAGGCCACACCCCTGAAGAAAACTGACTCTCCTTTCTCCAATAGCCATCTACTGCCGTCTAGGAGTAGAAGCCTCATAAGCCCCTCCCCTATACATGGTAGAAGACTGACTGGTTGACCTTGTGCAGGTCTTCTATAGGCAGTCACAGCTGCAATGTGTTCATGAGTGCAACAACTACATTGTGTCCAGAAGCTCTGGCTTTTAAAATCGTTGTGTCCTTTCTTTCACAATGTCCCTTGATTCTGAGGAAGAGGATGTTATAGATGTCCCATGTGGGCCTAAACACTCCACATAAACTTTCTCTCTGTGCTCTGATTAACTGTTGTGAGTCTCTGTGTTAACCACTATCTACCACAATAAACAGCTTCTCTGATAATAGATGAGAGATACACTAATCTGTTGGTATAAAGATAAGTATTAAAAAGAAAATTTGATGCTATATCCATTTATCTCTAAAGTACTACTAGTAGGTTCTCCTCTAAGGTGGATAACCTTCCCATCCAGGGGTTCTTGGTTAGGTTTACAATACTACACATGAGTTCTTGAGTTCTTTTCTGTAGAACAGGCCATGAGTTCAGTTAGAAGTATGTAAATATTCATACTACTATTGCATTAATGGGCATATCTTGATGAGGTGGTCATTATTATAGCTCACAGAGTTCTCCCTTAGCAGCCCATATAGCACTTTCTACTGTTGTGAAAGCTAGCCAGCAGGAAGATCAATACAAGCTGGATTATTCAATATCCTGTGACTAGAATGTGTGATGTCTTCAGCAACAGGATCTTACTATCTAATTCTGGTTGATGACCAAGAGAAATGCTAATAGCCTGTATTTTTTGCAGGGGGGTGAAGATACCTGTGATTCCCCTTACCAACAACTCAAAGGGAAAGTATCTCTCATCTGGCACTGGGCTTTTGTTTATTATCCTATGGATTATCAAAGGAGCATTATCTTGGATATAGCATATTTCTCAATATTAGCCCACTTTAAAGTACCAGGAAGAAGCATTATTATACCCAGCAATTTAAACATGAATTTTTATTGTAGTGGATGGGCAATTACTAAGACCAAACCTTACAGACCAAGCAAAGGATTTTTATCTTTTCTTTAAGGAAAATGAGAAGGGCATAGGAGTTGAGTGTTCCAGGTTGGAATACAAAACCTCATATGAGCTGTAGTAAGAAGAATAGATGGTTGTGGAGGCAGGGAGCACAGATGAACTTGGAAGGATGGCATTGTGGTGAACCAGGTGAGAGGAAAGAAAAGTGTTACATACTAGGATGATATGTATAGGGATGGAGTGCGATGGATTGGCTTGACAAAACACATGAGATCAAAAAGCCGACATGACTAGTGATAACTCTTTGGTCTCTTTTGCATGCAGTTAGATGGTAGAGCTGTAAATAAGCTAGGGTAGGGGTATTGGCAGTAAGTTTCTGACAGAATATAATGCTTAGTTAAAATTTCCTCTAAAGAATGTTTCCTCATAGACCCTTTTGTTAATGCCATGGCCCTCCTTAGGACAAAAACTCCTAGAAAGAGAATAAGAGTAATAAACAAATAATATGTATTTGAGAGAAAAGTCCTTTAATAACTTATTATTATTCTCTATTTCACTCCAGCAATTATACTGTCCCCTTAATAACCTTGTCACAAAATGTGAAATTTCATTTATTATGGATAACTAACAGTTGGCGTTTTGAGAAAGGAGAAATATGGTGCCTTTGGCTTGATTGGGAACATTTCTTTGTTCAAAGTAGTTGCTCAAAAGGAGAGTTAGGTATTTGGGTGGGATACATTCTTTAAATTGAAAATGATTCATTCTTCAGTTTCCAAATGGCCAATATGACATGTTCTTTTACAATTTGTCTGTCTTTCTACCTCCTTGATATCTTCTGGATGGAATACCTCAGTGTTGTGTAATAGGATTTGGATAGTATTGGCAAACTAGTGATATCTCACATGAGAAATATCTAGTACATACCATTTTATAAGTCAAGAAATGATTAGCTTGAAGGTATTCATTTATTTCTAAAATGATAATGCATCATCTCACGGTAATTTCCATTTGGGATTGAGATTTNAAGGGGTTGACCTAAACCTATTATGGGAATCACACAAATCCCTTTTTCGTACTTTGAGAGCATCACCAACAGTGACTTTGGCTAAATTCTACTACATGTAAGACATTGTGATATGCCTGTGAAATGTCCCAAAGGGCCCATGTGTTTGGATACTTGGTTCTTATATGGTAAGAATATGGAACTGTTTAGTANGTTCAATTCTGGATTTTCAAAGTTACATTACTAATGGAATTAAAGAAAAGCAGAAAGAAAAAAAAGATGATAGACAAGAAAACAAAACCAAATGCTAATCATTTATTCACATAATGTTTAAGTTTATACTTTCAATGAATACCAATTAACAAACCTGCTATATTACTATTAACCCCACTTCAGTGAAGGGAAATGACTCAGAGAAGGAAAGCGGTTTACCCATCTTCACTAAGACAGTATCTGGAGAGTTTATCTTCAGGAAAAATATTTTCATCACTGTAAATAGAAATACACTGCTTCAAATGCCTCTCATTATTTNTACTAGACCCATTCAATCACAAATTCAGATAAGTATGGAACCATAGCACACATAAAACTTCCGTTGTGTAGCATCCACATAAATAAAGTTTATTCATGAAGAAATAAACTTTAATTTTTAAAATTTATTCTTTGAAAATTTCATATATATACTAAATATATAGTATATTTTTTATCACTTATTCCCAACTTCCTTTAACTTCTAGGTCTTGTCCACATTCCCCTCAAACTTCATATCTTCCCTTTCTTTTCTTTATAGAACAGTTAGTTCTTCTTATATAATCATGGATGTAGGACCATATAGAAGAGTATAGTTAGTTTATGTGACAGTGAGGCCACACCCCTGAAGAAAACTGACTCTCCTTTCTCCAATAGCCATCTACTGCCGTCTAGGAGTAGAAGCCTCATAAGCCCCTCCCCTATACATGGTAGAAGACTGACTGGTTGACCTTGTGCAGGTCTTCTATAGGCAGTCACAGCTGCAATGTGTTCATGAGTGCAACAACTACATTGTGTCCAGAAGCTCTGGCTTTTAAAATCGTTGTGTCCTTTCTTTCACAATGTCCCTTGATTCTGAGGAAGAGGATGTTATAGATGTCCCATGTGGGCCTAAACACTCCACATAAACTTTCTCTCTGTGCTCTGATTAACTGTTGTGAGTCTCTGTGTTAACCACTATCTACCACAATAAACAGCTTCTCTGATAATAGATGAGAGATACACTAATCTGTTGGTATAAAGATAAGTATTAAAAAGAAAATTTGATGCTATATCCATTTATCTCTAAAGTACTACTAGTAGGTTCTCCTCTAAGGTGGATAACCTTCCCATCCAGGGGTTCTTGGTTAGGTTTACAATACTACACATGAGTTCTTGAGTTCTTTTCTGTAGAACAGGCCATGAGTTCAGTTAGAAGTATGTAAATATTCATACTACTATTGCATTAATGGGCATATCTTGATGAGGTGGTCATTATTATAGCTCACAGAGTTCTCCCTTAGCAGCCCATATAGCACTTTCTACTGTTGTGAAAGCTAGCCAGCAGGAAGATCAATACAAGCTGGATTATTCAATATCCTGTGACTAGAATGTGTGATGTCTTCAGCAACAGGATCTTACTATCTAATTCTGGTTGATGACCAAGAGAAATGCTAATAGCCTGTATTTTTTGCAGGGGGGTGAAGATACCTGTGATTCCCCTTACCAACAACTCAAAGGGAAAGTATCTCTCATCTGGCACTGGGCTTTTGTTTATTATCCTATGGATTATCAAAGGAGCATTATCTTGGATATAGCATATTTCTCAATATTAGCCCACTTTAAAGTACCAGGAAGAAGCATTATTATACCCAGCAATTTAAACATGAATTTTTATTGTAGTGGATGGGCAATTACTAAGACCAAACCTTACAGACCAAGCAAAGGATTTTTATCTTTTCTTTAAGGAAAATGAGAAGGGCATAGGAGTTGAGTGTTCCAGGTTGGAATACAAAACCTCATATGAGCTGTAGTAAGAAGAATAGATGGTTGTGGAGGCAGGGAGCACAGATGAACTTGGAAGGATGGCATTGTGGTGAACCAGGTGAGAGGAAAGAAAAGTGTTACATACTAGGATGATATGTATAGGGATGGAGTGCGATGGATTGGCTTGACAAAACACATGAGATCAAAAAGCCGACATGACTAGTGATAACTCTTTGGTCTCTTTTGCATGCAGTTAGATGGTAGAGCTGTAAATAAGCTAGGGTAGGGGTATTGGCAGTAAGTTTCTGACAGAATATAATGCTTAGTTAAAATTTCCTCTAAAGAATGTTTCCTCATAGACCCTTTTGTTAATGCCATGGCCCTCCTTAGGACAAAAACTCCTAGAAAGAGAATAAGAGTAATAAACAAATAATATGTATTTGAGAGAAAAGTCCTTTAATAACTTATTATTATTCTCTATTTCACTCCAGCAATTATACTGTCCCCTTAATAACCTTGTCACAAAATGTGAAATTTCATTTATTATGGATAACTAACAGTTGGCGTTTTGAGAAAGGAGAAATATGGTGCCTTTGGCTTGATTGGGAACATTTCTTTGTTCAAAGTAGTTGCTCAAAAGGAGAGTTAGGTATTTGGGTGGGATACATTCTTTAAATTGAAAATGATTCATTCTTCAGTTTCCAAATGGCCAATATGACATGTTCTTTTACAATTTGTCTGTCTTTCTACCTCCTTGATATCTTCTGGATGGAATACCTCAGTGTTGTGTAATAGGATTTGGATAGTATTGGCAAACTAGTGATATCTCACATGAGAAATATCTAGTACATACCATTTTATAAGTCAAGAAATGATTAGCTTGAAGGTATTCATTTATTTCTAAAATGATAATGCATCATCTCACGGTAATTTCCATTTGGGATTGAGATTTNAAGGGGTTGACCTAAACCTATTATGGGAATCACACAAATCCCTTTTTCGTACTTTGAGAGCATCACCAACAGTGACTTTGGCTAAATTCTACTACATGTAAGACATTGTGATATGCCTGTGAAATGTCCCAAAGGGCCCATGTGTTTGGATACTTGGTTCTTATATGGTAAGAATATGGAACTGTTTAGTANGTGGGGCTGAACTAGAGGAAATAGGTTGCTGGGCCTTGAGGTTATAACAGGCCATATGTCTTGCCTCAGCTTTCTGCTTCTTGTTAGGGGTAGATGTGAGAAACTGGCTACAAGTTTCTGCTGTCCAAGACCAAGTTAGTCTCAACTGCCATCTTCCCTACTATGATGGACTATGTCCCCTTAAAATGTGGACTGATATGATCTTTTATTTGCAAATGCTAATTTAGACAGCTTATTTGGTCACAGTAAAAACCTACCACAATAGATTTTTGCTATATGCCTTTGAGCTATTACCCCATTACTCCTCCATAAGATTTCTCTGAGATAGACATTGTTCTAGCCATGAGACACGGGAGGCAAAATGCNACAGATTATAAATAACTCTGAGTCATTATTTTTATATAACAGAAACATTTATGCAAGAGACAACAATGAAAAAGCTGGTTAAAAGAGAAGAAAGGGAAAAGAATTGTTTCCTCAATTATTTCAGGCTGTGACACAGTGCTTTTTCATATAAATTCTTGCCAAGAATCAAGGTTTTTGATGTATCCAATCATGCTGTTGTGATGCTAGCCATCCTTCTGTGACTGTGCTTATCAGAAGAACATGCCTCATAAGTGATGAAAGACATAGAAAAAACAGAAGCCAGAGCTTTTCTGTTAAATAGTGATGCAGTCAAGTGAATCCATAGAGGAATCCATATTAATATAAAAATATCCTACATACAAGGATCCCATGGGGACCCACAAATACTTTCAAAGCTTCTGTTGTAGCCAAAACTTCTCCCNGCTGCAGTCTTGGTGTAAGGGCTATGAGGCTTTGTGATGATTTCTCTTTCATCTGATGCCTCCGTTCTTCTGGCAGCAGAACGGAGGCAGAACACTCNGTTAACAGATGAGGGGCTGCTCACTTTATTCAAGAGGGAGGAGAGGAGGAGAACCAACAAATAGCATTTTCAAAAGCCTTGGATAGTCAGAAAGAGCAAAACAAACACTAGCTAGGAAGGGGGAAGTGAGGTGGTCCTGAGGGTGTGGGAAAAAACCNCCCAGCTCTTACCTGGCTACTACTATTCCAGCCCTAGGTTTTGGAATCACCAAACTAAATATTTTGCATTTCATGTGTATCCCTTGTTGATTCTGGGATCTAGACCTCAAGTATTTCTCAAATTGTCACAGATATTCTGCTTTGCAAAACATGAAGGACCCACAAATTTGTGCTTTAAGCCAAGTCTCTCAACTAAATCTGCTTCACACTCAGGTTGGAGACTTGGTTATCCAGTTGTGTATTTCCTTTAGGAAAACAGTCACATATTAAAAATACAAGGAGTTTAAATAAAGAAAGAAAGAGAGGGAGGGAGGGAAGGAAGAAGGAAGAAAGGAATGAAGGAGGGAAGGAAGGAGGGAAGGAAGAAATGTGTGTGTCTGAATGAGTAATCCCGGGGTGTAAACTACCAGTGACATTCACAGTTCTAGTTAGAATGGAACGATTTATGTGGTTTGGGAGCTCAGTCTTTTTATCTTTTTGCTGTTCTAGCTGTCAATCTGGAATGTACGCTGCCTTCTGGAAGTTAAAATTTAGAAGTCTATCTGAAAATGGAGGGCGGGGGATCTGGCTGGCGTTGAGAACAGTTCAGTAAAGCGCCTCAGGGTCTTGAGTTCCAGGAGGTCACTCACTCAGCCAGACACTTTATTTTTATCTCCTCCCTGGAATATTTAGNTCTGACCGCTGTGCCTGCCGGCTTCTCCCAGCGCCAATGTGGGCTGCCTTAAAAGGAAAATGCTTATGTAAAGAAGACAAGTGTGGGAAGGCAGGCATCAGCTTTCACAGACCAAGGAGCTCAGCAATTCCACCCACTGCTTCGCTTCTTTCCCAGAGCAAAGTCCCTGGAGACGCACTTCTAGCGAGATGTCTGGCGCTCCACAACTCTTTCCCAGCCCTTTCTGATGTGTCGATTTCCTCCTGATAGCTTAATTTTATTAGATCATAGGAGCGTAGTCTGTAAATCTGAAAACCCTTAAAGGGAAAGAGAAACTTTCAAAGCAGCTGTTTAATGTAGGTTTTTTTTTTTTTTTTAAAGGAACTTATGGGGTGAAGGGGAGGAGAGAAGGAAATCTAAAACCTTACAAAATAAAACCTACCTAGGCCGACTAGCTTTCCTTTTCCCTGGATAAGTAAAATATTCATGAGTCCTGCCACTATAGTACTATATGCTAGATGCAATCAGAAACTCTTATGCAGAACAGAAATCACTGAAAAGTGTACTGCTCCCTTATAGTGCTGCTCAGAAAAGCCCGGAGAGCTGCATGGCAAGGTACTGTCTCTCAGAGTAGCAGGAATGCCAGGAAAGGAAGCAATGATTTTCACTTTCTGTAATGCCATTCAGAACATGATGCCTGGAGCATCCAGCTGGCTGCTCTAAGGGTCAAAGAGACTAGGAAGCCCTGACCAGGGGAAGTATTGAAAAGAGACAAGTCACTCAGGACCAGATCAACAGAAATGCTCTGTGATTCAAATCAGTGAAACACTTGGTGAACTGGAGAGCAGATAAGATAGCTTGCAGCGGAAGGACAACTCAGACCTGTCATTTCAAANGACAGCTCACCACGCTGTGGGTGATGGGCCAACTGATCTGTTTGCAGCTAGAAATCTGTCCTGTTTCATCTGTCCATGCTGTCTTTGATCTGCCTGCTCCTTCAGTATTTTGATGTTTACAGTGATCTGTGCACCATGGGCTGAAAACACAAGAATAGGTGCTTTAATTTTGATTGCTGAATCTAGCAAAACTCTAACGTTTACATAGAAACTGACTGATGTATTTCGGGTAGATTGAACACACAGTTTCCTCGTGTTACCCTCATAGAAGCTAGACAAAATAGGAAAGAGTCAGGGCTAACCTGTGATTTCAAAAGTTAACTCACACAATTGACAAAAGGGAGTTCCAAGAATCTATCGTTTTTATTTTTATTTTTTTTTATAAAGGGACCCTGAGAAGTATAAATCATAAGCACTGGTGGGAAAGCTGTTTAAGAAGCAGCAATAATATTAAAATTTCCTCCCCAGCCAGGGGATAGTCTCTCTTCCTCTGCGTAGGATAACAAGAGGATCATTCCATAGCAAACACAGCAGAAGATATCTGCTCTTTAAAACTAGGAGCAGTGAGGAGCATGGCTATTGCACCGAAACATGCATTCCTACACAATTATGTCCTCAAGGCTGAGGCTCTTGCATGCTGTCTTCTGTCAGTTACAGGAACATGGATTTCCAGGTGGGTACATTCCAGCCAGATCTTGGAAGAATGTTACTTCCCTTAACAACCTGAAGAAATACATACACAATCCTGTACTTATAAGAAACAAGCAAAGGGGTGGAAAGATAATTCAGTTAAGAGTGCTCCCTATATCTAAAAGTAGGAGTTTAGCCCCAGCACCCACATTCAGTAGCTCACAGCTGCTTCCAACTCCAGCCCCAGGGAATTCAATATCCTCTTCTGGCTTCTATGATCCCATGAAAGCTTGTGCACAGACATATATATCTTAAATAATTAAAAAAAGAAACCTAGAAGACAATTGATTCAATGTGTAATAAAGACCATCACCCATAAGCTCTACAAAGAGCATAGACTTTCACATAGTTGTTAATCTCTACATGCCTCTTTGCAATGTATGAGTCCTGGCAGGGATCTGTGAAAATTGAACCCAAATCTCTATTATTAAAAAGTCCAAAGAAGAAAACTAGAAGCAGCATCTTGAAATAAAGAGCATATATGAAGCAAAAACGACTAAAATAAGAACAATCATTCTTCAATCAAATTGGCAGTGGAGAAGGGTGGAGGGGACCTTTCCTTGTGTAGAGAGCAGCCAGCAATGAGATTCTAGGTTTGCACTATGCACCACAGTGGCCCCTAGTCATGTGCTGCTATTTCAATTGGAATTAGGCTACAGGTTCTTCACTCACACAGTCTACTAGCCAGTACAAAAGGGCTTTAGTAGGCACCTATGACAAATGGCTGCCATAGTGAAGTACCTTGCAAATAGAAGGCTTTATCACTGCAAAAAGTCCTATGGGGCAGCAAGGCCCTCGAACTAAACATTGAGCTGCAAAAAGGAAGGGTGGTAAAAGTTCTTAAGTGTTTGATGATGATGGTAGAGACAGAATTAAGGATCGTAGGAGAAGACTAAAGAAAGTACTGGTAACTTTTCCTCAAGGAGTTGAGTGAGGACTGTTGATCCAGTAGTGCTCTGACACACTGGAGATGGGACAGGCAGAAATCCTGGACAGAGACATGCAACATTTATATACCCTCAGGCTTTGGTCCTATTGGTGCTGGGTTCTGAGACTTCAGAGTAAGAAGAGGGTACAGAGGTGGGCATGACTACATTCATGATGGGTTTCCACGTATGGAATCTGAGAAGACTCGGGACCATTTAAGGTTAAACAATCTCTGAGCACAAGNAGGGGCTACAGTGTTAAACAAATATTTCAAAGAGCATGAAGACCAGGGTGAATGTGGAGAATATGATCTAGTCNGCAAAGGTAGACCCAAATGTCCTTAACTACCTTTCACAGAACGACATTCCCCCAACTGTAGGCTTAGTATGCTATGAAAGGAAATTTTATAGTTACACACTAGAGAACAATTTATAGATTTTATTTTACATTTATTTATTTGTTTTTTTTTGTATGTGTGTATGCAGATANATATCAGAGCACATGTGTGAAAGTCAGAGGACAACTTGGTTGGTTTTCTCCTTTGCTCAGTTGGATTCTGGGAATTGAACTCAGGTTATCAAACTTTGTGGTAAGTCAAGTCATCAGACACACAATTTTAAAATACAGAGAAAAAAATAGAGGGAAACATGTATCTCCCATATTACATTCTTTTACAACCATCCAGAAAAGCTTATATGTGTTTTATTGAGACATATTTTTAAGGCCAATGATTCAAAAAGAAGAAACTGGGGAAGTCACTCTGCTGGTAGAGAACTTTCCTAGAAAGCATTGAGCTCTGGCTTCCGTCACAGGGACGTGATGGTGACATGTGCCAGTCGTCTTAGCACTCAAGAAGTGGAGAGAGGAAGACCAGAAATTCAAGGTCATCTTGATACAATGAGTCTGATGCCAGCTGAGATACATGAGAACCTGTCTCAAAAAAAAGAAAAAAAGAAAAAAGAAAATAAATTAAAGACAAAAAATGGAAAGAAAGAAAGAAGGAAGAAGGGAAAAAAAGAGCAAAGGGAGACCAATTATCAGATGCAATTGAAATAATTTAATGTTAGCTTGGNGGTGGTGGCACACACCTTTAATCCCAGCACTCAGGGGGCAGAGGCAGGTGAATATCTGTGAGTTTGAGGCCAGCTTGGTCTACAGACAGAGTTCCAGGACAGCCAACGCTATACAGAGACACTCTGTCTTGAAAATCCAAGAGGGCCGGTGAAGAAGGGCATATGAATTGCTGTCAAGTTACTGAGGTCTTCCTGAGTTCTGAGCTCTTGCTGGTCGTTGTTGGAGTCCATCCTGTATGCATAATCATGGGAGTAAGAAGGTGAAGATGACAAAGCAGAAAGGCATTTGCAACCCCCTGCCCCGAATCAACAGAAACAGTATTAATATTAACAAAAGGTCAGGACCAGTATTGACAATATTAATGAATCTAGCACATTTGCAATTCATATTGGCACCATTCAGGTAATAGACACTGCTATTTTATAATGTAGAATGTATCATTGTTTCCATTAGAGGATATCTATTTCAGGATTCATTATTTAATGCATAAATGACGTATTTTTGAGCATTTATAGAGAACTGTGTCTCCAGGCTGTAAAGAAACATATTCCTGAATCACGGTATTTGTTCATCATTGAAGACAAATAGAAAAATACTTTCCCATTAAGGAAATGTGTGTGTGTGTGTGTGTGTGTGTGTGTGTGTGTGTGTGTGTACGCGTGTGCGTGCTTGCACACGCGCGGGTGCCTGGGGGGTGTATAGAAGTGAACTATTTGGGAGTAAAGTCAATAGGAATGCTCCAACCTGCTTTTTAGTTGCAGCCTCTGTACTGTGTATCTAATCATTCTAGCTATCTTGAGAAGGAGCTATGAGTCTTTCAAATGTCAAATGAAGTTGACATTGTCTCTAGTAAAGTGCTAGAGGTGGAGTTATTCTACAAAGCCAGAGGTTAGTACACTGGAGCTGTGTTTTAAACCAGCACAACTTATTTCAATTACTTAAAAACAACAGTTATTCAATTCATGAGTATTTACCAAATGCTCAGGTCCCTTCTAAAACTGCAAATCAAAACACACTAAACAGCCATTCTCATATTGAAATAGGAGAAATGAAATAATGGCAGACATATAGTGTGCCAAGTGGTGATAGCATGCTAACGAGAAGGAAGCAGGCTGGACATGGGACTTTGGAAGAGTTAAGCAAACACCAACAGCAAAATGGATTAAGTCTTCTTACAATTGTTTTTGCATTTTAGAGTTGATTCAAGGTATTATTGGCTTTCCTCCAACATTTGTAGCCTGGACAATAATGGCTAATTTCTGCCCTCCTATAGGGCAAGCCACAGTGGTGTGGCAGATTTTGCTCTTAAAATGAACCCTGTCTGAGCTCTTCTTAGGGCTTCTGGAGCTGTGTTGACAGAACTCTTAGGTAGCAGCTGACAGCACCATGTTAGTCATTGGCCCTGTCTCAGGTTTTTCCAACACTGTGAAGGCTTCTATGAAAGTCATGTGATGTTGATTCCTCTCTGGGCACATCGCTGTTNTTGCTGCTCAGCTCTCTAGGACACTCCTGGTTCATCTGGTTAAATGGATCTCTGAAACTTCCCATTTTTCCAGAAGGATACAAGAGCTTTTATGAACATAGAGTCAAAGAAAGACACCTAGATCACTCACATTGCCTCAGGGCGAAAGCGTGAGTTCACTTTGGCTATATATGTTGTTATGTGAATGTGGGTTCAGAGTGCTCTGAGGTTGGAGCAGGCTGCCCCATTTTTGTTTCCTTATCCCACTCTCTCTGCTATCTGACTCAGGGTTTGAATATGCTAGATTTTAAAGTGACCTCTTCTGTTTCTAATTAAAGAAGACTACATATCTGTTCAACAAGACTTAGCACTGAGTATGTACTGCAGTTGGCCTGGAGTTCGTGCTTCTAAAGTCACTGGAAGTGGATAAATGGATTGTTTCCCTTAAAGTGCTCCACAGTATTTATGGAGATAAGAGCAATATAGCCCCAGATAGCTTTTGCACGTACAAGGTGGCCTTGTGAATAGGTAAGAATTTATTATGGTAAGAATTTAAAATTCAGTACACATGGGGAAATTAAGGCAGAAATTAATTTGTTAACCTTGAACTAAAACTTAATGAAAACAAAGCACTTGAATTAAGGAGGCTATTCCCAACATGACAAATGTCATCAGAGAAGGCACTACTTCTAAGCACAAGTGGGGCATAGAATAAATGTCAGCCTGGCTAAGTCAAGTAAGACTGTGGGTTGAGAGAGACAAGGTCAGACAGCAATTGGGATTGTTTCGTAGAAGCAGTCTTAGGGCCCAGTCAGAAGAATCCAGCTTTGCTTCAACAGTTAACAGTTGTCTACTTTTGAACTGAAGACTCATTCAGAAAAATGAGACCTTGAAAACATTTTGGAAAACGCTCATCATGGCTGGTTGATCATAGGTCACTCTAACAAAAAGTCATACACTCTTTGACACATGCAACCAGTATGACCTTTGATCCTGAGTTTTGTGACAGAAGCTTCAGCTTCTGTGGTCCTAACAGAAGAAGCTCAATCATCTATGCTAANGTACCAAGTATGAGATGAGAGTCACTAAGGGCAGAGAGAGTTTATGAATCATGGTGTTTTAGATAGGTGAATCTTGGGTGACTAACACACCTATATTCGGAGTTAAGCAGGAGTCTGACTCAGAGTTTTAAGGCAAAGGAGACAGAAAATTAAGGCAGGAATGCCAAGATTTCATCCTGCTTTTAGTGGCCTTCTGGGCCCAAGGGAGGAATCAGTGCTTTTTAGCAAAAGCAGTTTCTAAGTACTTGCTACAAAACCGGAAAACCCTGGTAAGGTAGTCTTAATTGCCTATTTCACACCTGGAATAAATAAGTCTTGTCTTCATCCTACCCCCACCGATTTCAGCTCAAATATGGCCTTCTTTAAGGCAGCAGATATTCAACTTTAAGGAGATGGAGAGCTTTAAGGTCACAAGCATACAAATCTCCACATTTACTGTCAATAATTTGGGTTCTGAAACATCTCGTTCAAAGATCACTTTTGCTTTTTTCCTCCAAAACAAACATGCATAGAAATAAAAAATGATCATCAATGTTACCAGACCTCACCCAGCCATGAGCCCTCGCTCTGGGGCTGAATGCTCTCCTGCTTTAAGAGAAAAATGACAGAGTATACTGAGAATTGGAAAAATGAATTTATTTATAGTTTTCACCAAAAATAGGGATAGAGACAGTCTCTACCTGCCTCTGCCTTGCCCAAAATAGTGTCACATATCACAGGAAAGACAAAGCAAAACCAGGGAATAAGGACATAGAGAAAGCAGGCAGCCCCTTGGCTTCCGATCCCCCTACTAGTGGTCCTTCTTAGTGCCTGCATGGAAGGATCCTGACTTCTGGATCCCCAACAGCTCTTCCATTTTACAGAGGTACTAAATGTTTTCTATTCCATTTATAGTCCCTTTGAGCATTTTGGGTCACTCTGAAACTTGGGGGAAGGGCACTTTGGAAAAGATATGGGAAGTGGGTTGATTGGCCTGTGACCCACTCCCTTCCTAGCCTNNAGGTACTTCAGGCTTTTCTAGTAAATTTGCCAATGAAGTACAGGGAAGGCGTATTTGCTCCACCTCCCTGATTCCCTGGAAATCTCTGTCTGAAGCCAGGCTTCTGGCCATTAATAGCATGTTATACTTGGCTTCAGAAGCCACCAGATAAAAGCAGATTCTGTATTTCATTGCTTTTGCTGGTAAACCCTCCTTTCCTCCTTCCTCCTGTACAAACTTGTGTTAAATTATAAGGACAACACTGGCCTATATTTTCATTTTGAATGCCATATTAATACATTGAAACTCTGTTTGGCTATCTTAATGAAGTGGATGATTCAAACAAATTATCTCTATTTCAGAATCACAAATTCTGCCTTATTGTTCAGGAAATTTCTAAACTGTTATCCCTGGGCAGTCAGTCTCTGGTGCTTCATTTCAGGAACACAGCATCTGTACAAGTGCTTTTGTGTGCTTCTTCCATTTCATTTATATAATCTCTCTCTCTCTCTCTCTCTCTCTCTCTCTCTCTCTCTCTCTCTCTCTCTCTCAATATTAAAACCCAGCATTCTAAAAATACAGATGTTGGTAGAGGGTTTGAGGCTAGCCTGTAATATCTCTGCTGGACTGGGGCTGAATCTGTGTCTGAGGAGGAAAAGACAAGGGTAGAATTCCTTTCTCCCTCTGATGGAGGGGTGGGTCCTAATGTTCATTGCTGCTGATGCAGAACTCAGCCTAAATGATATAGGACGTGAGGGGGCGGCAGCCAGTACAAAACAGTGAAATAAATTACCATATATATCATGTTCTGGTGGGTAAGATAGAAGGGATGTGTGTAATGAATCAGAGCTGGGAACAGCTCTGGCGCGTCGTGATAGTGTGGGAGACAGAGTTCCTGGGCTCNGCTTCAGCTTCAGAGGGCTCTGTGTGAGGAATGTGTGAGTAAGCAGAAACCACTCACTGTAATGTGACAAGGGAGGACATTTGTGAGGGCACAGGAGACCTTTCGTTATTGTAGTGGGGATCTGTTATTTCGCCAGCCCAGCACTCTTGATTTTCCNGTGGGGAATGTCTCCCCTGCTGCAGGCAGCCTTGGGTGTACTCAGTTAAGGAACCTCTTTGTCCCTGCTGAGGTGTGGACAGGAAACAGGATCCAGGATGGACAAGTCTTCCTCTTTTCCTGAATCTAAATTGAGTAGAGTGATGATGCCTTAAAAGCCTTCCTTACCTGCCTTACCCTGGCAGAACTTGACAAGATGCCTCATTTGTGTCTACTGTCCACCTGGCTCCTCTTTTGACCATACCTGTTCTGCTGTTCTGGCTCTTTAGTACAGATATTACCATATACATTTAAAAGAGAGGGTTTTTATTTTTAATTTTTCTTCTTTAGTTGGCCAGTGTCAGCTTTTTTTTTATTGCAAGAAAATATTTCAGTTATTGAAATTTTCAGTCTTTGGGCTGAACATTCTGTTGTAGTAGGCAAGCAGTCAGTTTGCTTCNAGGTTATCAGTGTAACTCTCATAAAGTCAGATGGGAAGAGGTGGAGAGGGGGGTGCTGGGAGATGTTTTTCTGTATGCTGTGAATATGTGTGGTTCCCATTGGATAATAAATAAAGCTTCATTGGCCTGTGGTAGGGCTGGATAAGGTTAGGCGGTACATTCAAACTAAAGACGATACAAAGAAGGGTGGAGTGGGAGAGATGTGAGCCCACCGAAGGAGTAACAAGATGTCAGCAAATCNGTAACGCCACAGCCATGTGGCAACATAGAGTTTTATAGAAATGGGTTAATTTAAG
This sequence comes from Neotoma lepida, assembly GCA_001675575.1. NCBI lineage: Eukaryota > Metazoa > Chordata > Mammalia > Rodentia > Cricetidae > Neotoma > Neotoma lepida. The sequence continues at coordinate 24,766 of LZPO01035626.1, read as the reverse complement.
ATGAAAGAACTAGCCAGAAGCTGAAGCCATAGGCCATACAGTTTGTAATTAATATAAGCCTCTGAGTGATTATTTTATAAGCGGCTGCTGGACCACAGGGCTGGGCAGGACAGAGAAACTTCTGGCTGTGAGGGTGGTGTGGGGTGAGGGTGGGGGATAGGGGAGCTTGGGGAGGAAGGCTACCACAGAACGGAAAGAGGAGAGATAGGGTTAGCTTANAATTAGGACATTGTTCTAAGGACTTCAATAAATAAAGAGAAGTACATAAGGTCAACTGTGGATGTCACAGGGCCTTTCAGAAGTTACTCAGGCAGGAGGGCTTGGAGTCTCTTCTGACTCAGCTTCCTCAAATGTCAAACAGGGGTGGCCATTATTTAGTCCTAGAAGTGGCAGTTAGGTCAAATAACACTGGCATGGGATTTGGTACACTGGAGATGACTAATTAACTGTTGGTCCTCTTTTCCCTTCTCGAGCTTTCTCTCAATCTCCCTTGTGTGGTTCTAATGAGGCTAGCAGATTAAATAGTACATTGAAATGAGATACATTTGTTTCAGGATTTTTCTACAAAGTGACTTTCTGCAGAGATGGTAATGGAAGTGTCTAGAGGCAGGTATGTGTTTCTTCTTTTGGGAAATTTTCCTTTGCATGAAATATTTTGTTTGCAGCAAGCAAAAGAAAAGCCTTCAGAAGCTCACTGGCTTTAAGATGATGAAAGCACAATATGTTGATGAAGTTCATAGGCCAGGCCTGACTGGAGAGTGGGTACAAATTATATCTCATTAACACTGCTCCATTTCATTAACTCTAAAACTCCAGTTGCTAATGAACAATTAATCCCCTACTCACGTTTTTTATTCCCCCCAGGGCCCAATGAGAGCTCAGCCATGGTACCTCCCACATCTTCCATCAGTGGGCACTGCACTGTTGTCCTGGTGCTTCAGGGTCACCAGTGGGCTTTGCCATTATTGGTTTAACATGACAAGAGTGTCTGCTCCTCATTTCTATCCACTCCCACTCCTGTTGAACTCAGGTTTCACCACTTAACCTTTAGGCTCCAAAGTATTCTTGATTGCCAGAGTCACCTGCATCTGTCTCTTTATTTATAGACCTTCTTTCTTGATGCTGAAGACTAGCCAGTCTGCACTAAGGATGACAGTATAGATCACCAGAGGTCATGCTGGTAATGTCCTTATACTTTTAAATCTATGGTTCCTTTATACAACACCTTCATTCTTGTCATTAAATGTATAAGTTGTCTCATATAAATGCACAAACACACACACACACACACACACACACACACACACATATTGTGCAATTGCCTGGAAGCTCTCCTAACTCTGCATCCTTTTTCTTATCTATCATCCAGGAGTAACCTGTAATTATATATAGATATATATAGATGTGTGTGTGTGTGTGTGTGTGTATGTGTGTGTGTGTGTGAAGTAAGAAGATACTTAGTGAGACAGTGTTCTCTAGTGACATATTCCACATTCCAGAGATATCCTGTAAGTTTCAAAACCTGGATCCTTTATGATACATGACATATCTTTTAGGGAAAGCTAAATCAGGAATATTGTCTCAGTGACTGATCTATCTTTCTTTCAATCTTGATTTGATTGAAATTCTATACTATAATCAAAGAGTGCTATTACAACCATAATCCTTTAAGGAGTCAAGCAAGTATTGATAACATGTTATTCTATCTTTAGCAGAAAGATTGGCTGATATTAATGTGCCATAATCATTAGGGGCTGAGAGGAGAACTTAAAGCAAGGTTTACCAGTATATTACCCCAAAGACACACCTTTAGAATGNAGAAATATAACATAAATGTAGCTGCTATAATTAACTGTAATTTCTGTAAGTGAATATTGAAAAACTTATTTTTATAAAATAATGACTAAGTGCCAGGGAGATGGATCAGCTGGTAAAGGTACTAGTCCTGCTAGCCTAGTTCAATCACCAGAATTTAACCTAAAAGCTGAATGTGGTAGTTCCTATCTATACTCTCAGCCCTCCTACCCCAAAACAGAAAGAGAGACAGGTGAGTTGTCCAGAAGTTTTATCACCAGCTGGCCTGGAGTGGCAGAAACAAAAGAGACCCTGCCTCAACAGGAAAACCAGAACCAACTTCCAAAAGTTATCCTCTGACCCTCATAGCCAGGCCATGGCATATATATGAGAATACACACACAC
>LZPO01035625.1:36268-46392 GCA_001675575.1 Neotoma lepida | reverse complement strand
CTAAGACTAGGGAGGTAAATAAAACTTAAAGAGCTCAAACAAGATTCTCAAGACTCCAGCAAGGTTATGTGGTAGAAACAATTCTGGGGTGACATTTTCCAACTGGCAGGCCTACCTGCGAATTACGAAGGGAGATCCAGAGACACAGTCATCATGAGCCATCACCCAGTCTGGAGTGGGTGTTTTGGTAATACATCTATCTGCCTTTCAGTCGTCCATGCTCCTAAAAATGACTACTCCCTGTAAATAACCCTAATAAATTCAGTGGTTCACTGACATAGACTTGGGTAGAATCATCTGTGGTCTGTTTGGAGTGAATAATGCTTGCTAACATGTCTCCAGGAGAGAGCACACACCAATGGCCTCAAAGACACACTGCTACATAAAATGGCAAGATACAGAGAGTGTCAGATGATGTTGCCCAGAATACTGTAACTCAAATATTTAATAAGTGGCATATATATATATATACACACATATATATATATCCATATATATCCTTTCCTTCTGAAATTTAGAAGACTTTGTGGCTGTCATCTAATAGATTACTGACCTAATATCACTACAGAACTGTGTTATATAAGTGGTCATTTAGGTGCTGCCAGCCCCTAGGTTCAACACTTTCATTTCAACCATATAGTAGTCATGGAATATTTACCATTTTATTCACACTAGTTCTGTGTACTGATTTTCTTTCTGTGTCTTCTGAATTCCACCTTTACGTGTGCAATATCTTCTTCGTGATATTACACACATGCAGGCCTTCTGACAAAGAAACNCACTTTACAGCAGTGTCACATTGTTTTTATGCTATAGAACTCACTTTTCTCANCATGTTTTCTTAGCCTAGTGTAATTTGCCTATTAGAGGCAAGGATTGGCCTTTTGAAGACTCAGCTAAGAACCCAGATTTTAGTTGATACCTTTCAGGGCTTCCATTTATATAGATCTCAATGCAGTNNTGTCTATTGAAATGAGTCCCTCTTGTGTGGTACAGCTTCTTTCATTGTTGGGATTTCTAGTTCTGAAAATTATAGTCTCTAACTGAGAGTGACAAGTTTTCTATAGATATCTGTAGTTGCTTCCAATATTTGTAACCTTCTACANTTTTGGAGGGGAGAGCTTAGATTGCAAGTAAAATACTGTTGCCANGACATGGCAAAGCACCACTTAGCATAAATGAACATGAAGGAGGTCTAGCATCCTCTAATTAACCAGAATGTAGCTTGCTGCTTTATACTGAAATAAAGAAAAATAGGTCTGAGTTCAGGATGTGTCCTAAGTCACTTCTTAGAATGTTCATGCCCTATCATGGAAGTTAGTGAAAACTAACATTATATAGTAGGGACATCAATTCTAACCCTAAACCTTCAGAAATATATGTCATTCCATCTGACAGAGAATCATCATTCAACAAGCAGCTCATCATGATCATGGAGGATATGGAATGCATAGGAGAAGACAGACATTGTTTTAAATATCAGAAATCATCTTTCTCTAAGTAAATAAGCAGTGCAATAATCACAAATATTCCTTATCTTGATATGAATATGTATGCATACATGCACATTTAGTCATGTGCAAGTCTTCTTCATCTTTGACTCAGGTGAGTCACCTTTTCTTCTTAATCCCACTCTTCCATCCTATGCAAATAATAGCAGGAATTATATCTTAGTATTTAAGTTATAGAATTCCAAAGAGGGGACATGATGCATTAAGGATAGTAATAAATATAACTGAAGATAGATAAATGACTATGTACATACATGGGTATACATAGTGCATGTATTTTATCAATATTTAAATACATAAATATGCATCATACTGTATGTTATAGGAAGAATAGTAAGTGAACATGTATAAATATTTATATAACACATTTTCTGAACTTGATAAACTAAACAAATGCTCAACTATTTCAAATGACTTTAAGAAATGCAATAATTTGACTCAAAGGTGTATATGAATACATCCTAAGTTTTAAGAACAATTAAACAGAGGGCTGTTTTTCTTTTATTTTCCTGGGAAGACTTNTTTTTCATAAAATTGTGAATAATTTAAATTCNAAATTCTATGGCATATATGAACTATTTATATATAATTATAAGTAGATAAAATTATGCTAATTTCATTCATAATCTGAAATATTTAGAAAGAGAAAAAGATATCTATTTTTAAAAATCAAGTTAAGTTTTACACATTAAATAAAACTTGTTAATGTCAAGTGTAAATGTCAGTATGAATTTATGACTTATTGTATTTATAAAATGTATGGATATTTTTAGCTCAGTATCCTGAAATGTTCTAGAAGCAAGGAACATCCCTAAAGCTCAGACTGACATCTCTAAACCCAGCTTTATAATAAAATGTCCCATGGCTCCATGTGGAATTGACTAACTCAGAATCTGGGGCAGGGCATGAGCAAAGTGAACATGAAGTATCCTAGCATATCTGAAAGCAAGAAATCCAGTAAAGAAGGGGAATCCTTTTTCACTCCTCTGTCCAGACTCACTCTTTGTCCTGCCACAGCCAGCTTCAGGGAGACACTCCCTGCATTCAACTCCATTCCTTGGAAACTCCAATTCTTGGTGTGGGGCCAGGGTGTTGTTGTTTTCTCTTTGTGGGCCCCCCACCCAGCTCCCAAATAAATACACTGAGACTTATTCTTACTCATGAATGCCTGGCCTTAGCTTGACTTTTTTCCAGCCAGTTTTTCTAACTTAAATTAACGGCTTCTCTTCTTCTATGTTTTGCCTCTGGGCTTTTTACCTCAGCTTTTCTAACTTAAATTAACCCATTTCTCTTCTTCTATGTTGTGCCTCTGAACTTTTTACCTTTCTTTGTTCTATATGTCTTTCTTTCCTTCTTACTTCATGTGTGACTGTGTAGCTGTGTGGCTGGCCCTGGCATCTTCCTCTCTTCCTTTTCTTGCTCCTTTCTCTTCTTTGGAGCCTAGATTTCTCTTCCTGCTTATTTTCTCTGCCTAGCAGCCCCACCTATCCCTCTCCTGCCTAGATATTGGCTGTTTAGCTCTTTATTGGACCAATCAGGTGTTTTAGACAGGCATCATAACACAGTTTTACAGTGTTGGACTAACGCAATATAAAAGAATGCCACAGATCTTTGCATCATTAAACAAATATTCCACAGCATAAAGAAATGTAACATGTCTTAAACTAATATTCCACATCATTCCCCTTATTTTGTCTAAATAAAAAATGACAAGTTTTAACTTTAACACAGTAAAGCTATATACAAGAAAGTAATTATCAAGTAAGAATTACATTTACAATATTCAGTCCATTTATATTTAGCAACTTCAGAGAAAATACTCCATTATCTATGGATTATCTATGATTCCAAAATTCTATACCTAATTTACTTTTTATCGTAACTAAGGAACACTATAACTCTAACANTCTAGTCTTTAACTCCATTAAAGACCCCAGAAGGATGCAATATTACCAAACAATCAACTAAAGTTCCTCTGCAATGTTGGGGCATCCATCTTCTGCTTACAGGCCTAAAATATCTGGCAGACTTTCCAGTGAAGCANGAAATTTAAAGGACTNTCCTGCCTTGTATTGGCAAAATTCTTCAGTTACTTTCCTCTGTGTCCAGCAGAGTATCTGGCAGATTCTCCTGTGAAGCAGGAGTCTCAAAGGACTGTTCTGCCTTGTCTTGTCAAAGTTCAACAGTCTTTTTCCTGTGTCCTGCTGGTCCAGTCTGTACAGCATANTATCAGCAGTCAAGGCAATAGGTAGATTNATTAATTAAAATAGTTCTTAAAAGATAGCAGGTAACTTCCTGGAATGCTAAGAATTNTAGTTCNTGAAGATAACACCTGCTCAAGGACCAANTAACCTCCTAGGATTCTGGGAATTGTANTTCGTACAGTATAACAGCAAAGCCTCNTGGAAAAGGTAGGGTGGTNTATGGTTTTGTACATATAAGCCCCAACAACANGTATATTGAAGCCACATAACTAGAAAGTTTCCAGATGTTGGCTCTGACAAGATTCCATCTTGGTCAATATTTAAAATTTCAGTAAAAGCTNATTTTTAACTTTTTCTATCCNTAATATATGTCTGTGTCAAACCTGGGACAAGAGGCTGAGGTGCCTATTTAACATATAAAAGCTGGACCTGGCTGCCAGATTCTCCCACTCTCCCTTAGTCCATACGTGCGACAAGGTATGGCTCACATACCATGTCCTAAACAAAAACGAACAAACAAAAAAACTGACAATGATACTACCTTTACCAGCTCCCAATACAAGACCTTCTGNTCACATTGGTTGATTACCCACCACATGAGGACTTCTTACAATTCCTATAGTCAAGGAAACATGGAAGAAAATAAAATAAAATAAAAACCCATCAAACTCTACAGGCTCAACTTAAAAACAATAACTGAGCATCTACACCTCTAACAGTGCAATTAACAATGGTCCTGGCCACCCTAAAATATTCNATATCTACAAAAACTCCAAACACCCTCCCATTTTGGTACAATGGTTTTACCCCAAGGATGGAATATGGAAGGGACCCAACCCCCTCCTCATAAAACGGAAGAAATATTTTGCTTTTGTTTTTTTCCACAGAAAGGACCAACTGAGGCCTATTATAGTCCCAGTCAGAAATATCCAACATCACCCCCCCAACTAGCAAGATGGTTTGCCTCTCANTGACTGGTCAGGGACAGAGAAGATGGAAGAGACACCCCCCTTTACAGAACAACAAAATCTCCTGAAAGGACATCCATGACCTTGTGGCCAAGCTATATCCCAGCCATTGCCCCCCTCAGAAGCCTCCCTCTCTGCTATCTTAATAACAGTCTCTGTTATATTACAGGCCTGTTCTGCCACTGCTTAACCCCCTAATTCTCAACCCAACACCCACCATTAGTGTTTTTCCCTTCAGGAAACATATGAGGGCAAAAATATCAGGAGATTGGGTCCACAGAATTCCTGACTAAGGAAGCTATTCCTATGAAGATGAAGAGTAGGAGTCATGGGAAAACTACATCCCACCAATGATGCTGTACATCTCTCTGCTGATCTTCATATTTCTCAACAGCTGGTGCAGGCTTCCCAGTTCATATTAACCCATAAAAATATTCTTAAACAGGAAATACAACTAAGAAGAAATGCTTAGCCCACCCTGGCTACAATGTGTTCAATATGTTGTTGACTTTCTCCCTTACACCACCCACCCTAATGCTTCTGTTTCTTTTGCACATTCAGCAATAGACCTCTGCTGACAGCTGTACTGGTCAATACCACTTTCCTTTAGCCCAGGACTGATGTCTCACTGACATCACTCTTAACAANCCGACATGTGTCACCCTCCCCTTNTTCTTTTGTGAAAGGGAANGACAACNTCGTGCATAGACACTCCTCTGCCAGGGCTTTGCACTCCTNTTATGATTTCTCCACAAGTCTACACGAAGAGTAAGAAGTGACACTGCTACAAACCAAAGACAGGGATATTCNTTCCTCTACTGGTAGGAATAGAACTTATCATCTCTCTTGGATCTTATGGGGTTGCAACAACTGCCATCGTCCNGACACATTATCTGACTGGAGACTTCAGAGACAGACTTTATCAGGCCATGACATCCACAANTGAGAACCTGAAGTCACTCCAAAAATGGATGAACTCTCTTGCCGGGGTCATGCTCCAAAATAAAAGAATACTAGACCTAATAACTGCTAAACATGGGGGGACTTTCTTGGTATTGGGGGGAAAATGTTACTTCTATGTAAATGAAAGAGATGTTGTGGAAGCTAATGTCAACACCTTCCAAAAAAAAATTTACAAAGACCTACTCTCAAAATTCCAACCTGTAGAGAAAATTAGCTGGTTCCATAACCCTGTGTTTTCTTGGCTCCAACCCTTTATCAATCCTCTGATTATGCTATGTTTTATTTTGATGCTTTCCCCCTGCCTTATCCAATTCATCCAACGACAGATCACTACCATTGCTAAAATTACCACCAATCAGGTCCTGGTTCACTACCTGGTCCTGGACCCTTCCAACACAGACAACAGGTTCCTCAGGGCTTACAGTAACATCTCTCCATTATAAAAGAAAACAGAGGGAGATGTTGGCAGGCCCTACTGACTGCTCAGAGCTTGCAATATATCATGGATTGCCGGATTTTGCCAAAGCTCGACAACATGGACTCCCTCCCTTCCCAGCGAAACTTTCTGCTCTCTACCTGCCCTTACCTAGAGAATGTCCCTGGGCCTGGAGGACTGACCTTATCTGAAAGCTGTCTCTAAGCCAGATGCCTGATTTATCTTTAGTATGACCCTTGGCACAGCTCCCAGCTAGAAGCCTTCCCTGCTGCACATACGGTAACTAAGACTTACACTAGGAGCCTTATGATAGGAGTGTGCCACTTAATGCAAATTACTATTTGTCCCCAGGCACCCTAATCCTATATATTTCCTCTACTCTGGAATAAACCTGATCAATCACTGAAGCTGTCTCCCGGAGGGCTGTCTCCACCATACCCACAGGTGTATGACCCTGTTCTCCACTTCTGCTCCCTCTACCCTTGGGGACCAATGAAGCCAATGATCCTGAGGAAGAAGCAGNACCACAAAGAACATCTGAGACAAGATAGTTCTTCAGTAACCAACAACCCTATTGTAAGAGGCCTGAGAAAAGCAATTTAACTGAAGCACAAGACAAAGACCNCAAAATAACAGTTATGAATNTGTTCAAGAAACTCAGAGGATACGGATAAATGCCTTAATAAAAATCATGAAAACACAANCAATTGAATGAAATAATGAAAACATTCAAGACATGAAAGTCAAGTTTAACAAATAAATAGAATCACTAAAGAAAATCAAAACTGAAATAAAACTGGAAATGGAAAACTCATGATGTCAACCAAAAATTTCAGTGGTAAGCCTCACAAATAGATTAAAAGATGCNGAATAAAGAATTTATATCTTAAAGAAAGTGGATAAGAAATAATGGCTCAGCTCTAGAAATCATTAATTTTTTAAATTCTAAACACAAAATTTCCAGGGTATCTGTGATACTATGAAAAGATTGAAGTTACCAGGATATCTGTGATACTATGAAAAGATTGAAGTTAAGAATGATAGGCAGAGGAAGGCCAAAGGCACAGGAAATATTTTAATAAAACCAAAGGAGAAAATTTCCCCCATCTAAAGAAAGAGTTCCCTATTAAGATACAAGAAGTATACAGAACACCATTAGATAGGGTAAGAAAACAAATTCCTCATGAAACATAATAATCAAAACACTATATGTTCATAACAAAGGAAGGACATTAAAATCTGCAGGAGAAAAATAAGTCACTTATAAAGATGNGCCCATCAGAATAACACCTGAATTTTCAATGGAGACTCTGAAAGCCAGAAGAGCATNGACAGTTGTTCTACAAACTCTGAAAGACAACAGATGGTAGCCCAGANTACTATACCAAGCAAAACTNTTATCACAACATCAGAGAAAGAAAAGCATTACATAATTAAAAACAAATTTAANAAAATTCTACCAATCCAGCTCTACAAACAGGCNCTAAAAGGAAATTTTCAGTCTGAATAGGTCAACCACATCCAAGAGGACACAAGNAAAAAATATTCTCAAAACAGTAAATCAAAAGAGCCATACTACCTCAACAAAATTACGGGTATTAAAAANCAGTCCTCATTAATAACTCTTAATATGATGGNCTCAATTCCCCAATAAAATGACACAGACTAACAAATGGATTAGAAAACAGGATCTATGCTTTAGCTGTATCTAAAAACCGCATCTCAACATGAAGGATATAAATCACCTCAGGGTAAAAGGATAGAAAAAGATACTCTAAGCTGGATGTGGTGACACAGGACTTTAATCGCAGGTCTTGGGAGGCAGCGTCAGGAAAACCCCTGAACTGGGGGCCAGCCTAATCTAAAACAAGAGGTCCAGGACAACCAAGGCTACAGATATAAACTCTGCCTTGAAAACCCAAAAAGAAAGTGAAAAAGAAGATACTCTAAGCAAACTGACAAAAGAAGAAATCTGCTGTTACTTTATATATTTTTTTGTATCTGATAAAATAGACATCAAACCTAACTAATAAGAAGAGATAGAGAAAGATACTGCATAGCCACTAAAGGAAAATCTACCAAGAAGACAATACAGTTCTAANCATTTATGGACCAAACACAAGGACACCCAAGTTCATAAAAGAAACAGTACTGTAGCTAAAAATCACATGTTAATCCTTGTGCACTGATAGGGGTAGACTTCAGTACTCCACTCATTACAATAGGCAGGTTATCCGGACAAAATCTACCAAAGTAATGTGAGATTGAATTGACATCAGAAATTCTGTAGACCTNGAAGGCATCTATAGAACATTCCACGGACACACTGAGGAATATTTCTCCTTAGCAGCTCATGGAACTTTCTCCAAAACTGATATATTAGGACACCGAACAAGTCTTAACAAATCTAAGAAAATTAAAATGACACCCTGCATTCTCCCTGACTATCTTAGGGTTAAAGCTTGTTATTAACAACAGCAGAAACAGCAGAAAGTATCCAAAGTCATGAAAATCTGACAGCTCATTATTGAATGAAAATTCAGTCCAGACAGAAATAAAGGAAGAAATAAATAAACATTTTGGAAGTGAATAACNATGAAAACATACTCAAACCTATGAGACATGATAAAGGCAGTTCTAAGAGACAAGTTCATAGCACTATGTGCCTAGAAAAATAAAAACTGNAGAGATCTTATAATAGTAATTTAAAGACATACCTGAAAGCTCTGGAACAACAAGAAGTAATAGGAAGATATTATCAATCTTAGGGGATCAAAGTCAATGAAATAGAAACAAAAAAAATGCAAAGAATCAATAAAATAAAGCATTGTGTTCTTTTGAGTGTTGTTTGTTTTTTAGACAATCCACAAGACTGACAAACCCTTAGCCAAATTAAACAAAAGACAGGGAGAAGATCCAAATTAATGAAAGTAGAGATGAAAAGGAGAACATAAAACAGAGGAAATTCAGAGAATCATAAAGGTCTGTATCTGTACTCCACTAAACTGAAACACTTAAAAGATGGATGCATGTGACTTAGTCAACACTCTTGTACATCAGGGAAATGCCAATTAAAACTACTTTGATATTTCATCTTTGATATTTCACAGTCAGAATGGGTGTGATCAAGAAAACAAATGANAACACATGCTAGAGAGGATGTGGGGAAATTGAACACTTATTCATTGCTGGTGGGAGTGTAAACTGGTATAGCCACTATGGAAATCAGTGTGGTGGTTCCTCAGGGAGCCAGGAATAGATCTACCTCAAGATCCAGCTATACCACTCTTGGGCATATATATACTGTATCCTATCAGACNACCATTTGTTAAAGCTGGATTTCAACAATAACAGAAACAACAGAAAGCCTACATACACACTCGTGGAAGCTGAACAAGTATCTACTGAATAACTACTGGGTCAAGGNAGAAATCAAAGAACTCTTCATCTTACTACAGAGAGATATTTGCTTGTCCATGATCATTCCTGCTCTATTCATAATAGCCAGAAATTAGAAACAATGTGTCTATATACAGACAGATAAATGAACAATGAAAGTGTGGCACATTTATACAATGTAATATTATGCAGTTATTAAGAAAAATGAAATTATAAAATGCACAGGTAAATGGATTAAGCTAGAAACAATCATCCTGAGTGAAGTAAACCTAGACAAAAAAAGATAAATGTTGTAGATTTCATATTATATATGGATCGTAGCTTTTAAGCTTTCAAAATGTCTCCTNAAATTTCATAACCACAGATGTATGCAAAGAGAGAGTTGAGAGATAGAAGAAAGAGAGAGAGAATGAGAATGGCTTCCTGTATCATTGAAATCAAAATAGTAAGTGTCATATCAGCCACAGGCAATATGTGGCTCTCCTTTGTATCTAATTGTTTAAGAAAATTGCTTAAGAAATACTTTGCTTAAGAAAATTAAATATANTTTTTACATTACTATTTTGTAAATTTTACATTTTATAAAGAATTTATAGGTGAAGTTATTTAGTATCTGGAGTTCATATTAAAATAATTCAGAAAA
>LZPO01035625.1:20787-35623 GCA_001675575.1 Neotoma lepida | reverse complement strand
GCATCGTGTTGTGGGTGTGCAATGAACGAACTAAGCTAGTAGAAATTAGAGACAAAGACTAAGCGGTTAGGAAATAGACACCCTCTTGCTTAATTAGATGAAGAGCTACAGACAGGTAATCACTGCTGAGAGAGCAGAAACAGTCTTCCCCAGGGATGAGTCCCCTGGTTATTCAATTCCAACTGGTCAGATCTAAAGAACATANGNATATGAATACACTAAATGGGTCAGCAGGTTGTNTTTATATATTTGTCCATATATATGTAATAATAAATAATAAACAAAGNAAAAAATGTTACAAAATAAAAGTGAATATCCCTTCACTAGAGCCTTTGAAAAGATATTTTCTTAGACAACTTCACAAGTACTTCATAGGANCAGGCAACTTTTACCCCAACAGGTTTGGAAAATTTATCTTCCAGACCTTGNCCTTCTGCTGCAAATCCCTAGGGCATATTAATGGCTGGCAAACAGCNGCATGCCCTCTCTGATTGCTTGGGGCACTATTTCATTCTGTAAAGTTTGCATCAAGGACTATTTCTTAAGTTGTTTCTNAAGGTCATTTGGAATNTTCTTGAAAATAAGAAAATAATGAGATGCCTAGAAATGCTAAAACATTTCCTTTGAAATTCACAGCTGGAAACACAAAAAGACTATGTACATGTCCTTGTAAAGACTGCCTTTGTTTTTGGCAGAGTGGCTTCCTCTCAAGAAAGCAATGCACCTGAAAGTTCAACATGACCAATGTCTAAGTTTTTGTTTGTTTATAGCATTCCCAAGGTATTATTGAATATTTCTAAGAACCCAACTTTATTCTTGCCTGAAAGAATTTTCAATAACTACAAAANTTACTAAACTAAGAAAATTCAAAAGCCTGGCACAGTTATTGATTCACAAAATATTGATTCCTAAAGAATGTCATCCTGGNACTCTATCAAATAAGTATAAGAATGATAATAACAAAACAGTAATAGTAACATTTAACATAAAACTCCCTGTAAGCAGTATTCAATTCTAATGAACTCAGCAATTATTTTGATTAGAGACTAATACCAACCAGAATTAGCATGGAAGTAGAATTATTGTCTTAACTTGGAACAAATGAGTTGGTGGTGTTTACTGCTTATAAATGAAAATAAATACTGCAGAAGGCTACAACCATCTCCAAAATTNAAAGTTTCGCTCAATAATTTTGACTTTAGTAAAAATCATGTCAAAGCAATCTATTCTTTAGAAACCGTAGGAAGGAAGACTGAGAACACTAGGAAACATGATGGGTGACATGAGTCACAGGCAATGCTTCAGCAATGCTCTTACTTTCTCACTTGACAGTTAAATCCCNGATTAACCAACAGTGTCATCTTTCTCCCTTTGAGGGAGTCATAATTCACACTAGTGAGGAAATAAATCTTTCACTGATGTCAGAGGAGGCCTTGGATACATGAAGCATTTGCCCAAAGTATTACCACTTGAACTCAAGTTAGACTTCTGCCCAAACAGTTGAGACAGAAAACCAGTCAGGTATGAATTGCCACTTTCTCCTATAATACTTAATTTCCAGCCTTTGGACTTGGGTGAAGAACCCATTCTTTTCCTCTTTGGCTTGCATTTGTTCTTTCTCTCTAACTTACTCTTTAAGTCATTATTATTTGTGTGGAAATGCAATGAATAAAAAGTAATGTTGACAGAGCACTGAGACATAGATGAATGCAGGCTTATTTGGGCCAGTTTGGACAATTCTCTCAATATTTAGTAAAATTTTATACCATGTATGTAATTGATAAGTTTCTAGTAACAGGAGATTTATCTGTTTTAAGAGAATGGGAACTAGATATAAATAACAGCTTGCTATGGAAGAAAGATGCTTTAATAACCCTTTGTATATTTATTATTATATGGATTCCGATAACTCTCTAAGNTACTTATCATAAGTAATAAAAGAAAAACATATAAATTTTGAAATAATTTTTTAAATTACATGGGTAATAAATATTTGGATTACAAATTCAGCCCAAAGCCTAGACTCTATGACAATGTTCTTGGTCATTTTTCTGTACCATATGTGAAAATTATTTCATTTCTGTCAGTAAAAGTTGCAATCAGTTTATTTTCCAATATTTCAGTTTGNTTAACAATGTCAGCCCTAGTCAGCATGTATATTATCATAACACTTAAGAAGTAAATATCATTTGCAGGATTTTTAATTCCTTTGTCTTGGGGGTAGAAGTTGATTGTTACAAGTGCTGGCTAAGTTTTTGTTAACTTAATGTAAGGTAGTGTCATTTGGGAAGAGGGAATCCCAGTTGAGAAAATGCCCCCAACAGACTGGCCTGTGGTCAAACCCATGATACATTTTTTAAATTAGTGATTGATATGGGAGAGCCCAATCTGTGGTCAATGGTGTATAAGAAAGACATCTGAGCAAGCCATGGAGAGCAAGCCAGTAAGCAGCATTCCTCCATGGCCTCTGCATCAGTTCCTACCTATAGGTTGCTGACTTNAGTTTCTGATCTTACTTTATGTTATAAAATGAAGTAAACCCTTTCCTCACCAAACAATTTTGACCATGGTGTTTTATAACAGCTATAGAAACCTTAATTAAGAAATTATTGAAATAAANTTCATCATAGTTCTGCAAAAATGGCATCCAATCTGGCATTAGACTTGAAATTACATAAAGGAAGAGAGATGTAAGGAGACAAGTTATGTGATAAAATTTTATGCCATCTGTGTCATGAAGTGAAGCAGGGATGGTAACTTGATTCAAAAGAAGAAAATAAAGTAGTCTTTACATGCTGTGTGATGAGGAAAAATTCATAAGAAACACAGTTATGAGGGTTGTTATATGGAGGACCTTTAGTCTTCAACACTCAATGCAGTAAGCAGCCGGAAGGCAAATTCCTTTGAAGGTATTAACTCTCTCTCTCTCTCTCTCTCTCTCTCTCTCTCTCTCTCTCTCTCTCTCTCTCTCTCTCGGTCTCTCTCTCTACTTTTATTTTTACTTAGGTGTATACTTGCATATCTATATGGGAGTATATTCACATGAAAGCTACTGCAGGCAGAGGCCAGAGGGAGATTGTGACATCTCCCATAGAGGTGAGCATGAGCTATTTGAGAATGGTGACCAGACCTGAACCAAACTCAGGTCTTCTGTAAGAGCTATACTAACGTAACTGCTGAGCCATTTCCCTAGCCCCTAAAGGCATTAACGTTTCTAGAAACATTCCTCTGGGGAAGTGATGGAGACAGAGAGGAATATCTTTCTTACCTTAGCTCTCAAAGGAACATCTTCCTCATTTCTAATGTCTTCTTTTTCTGTAAACTAATAATGAAAGGTCACAGGATTTCTTTTTTAACTCTGCTGCAAACCTACCAGAATCTCCTATATAACCTGTAAAGGAATGACAACAAGATTAACAGATGATAGGAATTTCCAGAACACCAACTTTGGGATACACTGTCCAAAGTCTTTTCTTTTCTCCCATAAGATAAATCTGAATATTTGTGAACTGTGGATGGATCTTCTGATTAATCCTTGAAGGGCAAACAGCAGTAGTATGGGCCCTGATTTCTGTCTCATTCCTCTAACACAGTTTACCTCCCTTTGATCAAAATTGTGTGTAAATAAATTCCTGCCTGTGTCATCTTCATGTAAATTTGATCGAGGAAGTATGGTTGTTGGCTTATAAAGTTTGTACACATTTCAGATTAGCACATTAGTCTTAGAAAATGCAGCATAAGGGCNGGGTGGTGGTGGTGCACGCACCCCTTTAATCCCAGCACTTGGGAGGCAGAGGCAAGTGGATCTTTGTGAGTTCGAGGCCAACTTGCTGGCCTACAGAGTGAGTTCCAGGAAAGGCGCCTGTTTGGGGGGTATGAAAACATTGTTAATTTAGTTTTTATATAATAAATGACCCTTAAGGACATGGAAGGGGATTTATTTGTTATGATTTGGTACTCTGGAGAGACCAGAATAAAGAAAATTATTTCTCAAACTGCTTATATCACGCATAGTGCATTTACATTATAGTTAACATAATCCAAGCATGAGACAGACATCTCACAAACAATCNCTGCATGAATAGACNATTTTCAGTACAAAGATCAAAAAGTATTCCACCATACTGTAATTAGAGCTGTTTAAAATCAAGGCCTTTTTGCAAATGAAACAGTTGGGACTTTACACAGGCAGAGAAAGCTGAGTTGAGNACCAGAAGGTGACCCACAGGTCCAACAAATTCATTTCAGATTTGGAACATTTCCCAGTTGACTGCTTTTGCTCAGTACTTTTGGTAAAAGTCATATGTCAACATTATGTGCATGCATCTTTTAAGTATTGGGTGACAATACTAACATTGCTATTGATAAATAGAAATTGTTCCAATTATGAATCATTAATTTGGGGACAATACTGACAGCAAACTATTACAAATGAAAGTGGATAATCTGTGGGAGAAAAGTTAGAAAGCCCCTTATAAAGACATTCTGACTGGTCTAAGATGAAATTTCAAAATAGTTTTCATTTGTATTTCACTAATTGCTAGGGATGATGGGCGTTTTTTTGTTTGTTTGTTTGTTTGTTTGTTTTTGAGATATTTCCTAGCCATTTTTTTTCTTCCTTGAGAACTCTCTTCAAATTTTGGTTACATTTTTTTTATATGGGTCATTCACATTCTGGTTTTTTGTTTTTTGAGTTCTTTATATATTCTGGACATCAATCCTCTATCAGATATATGGCTAAAATGGTTCTCTTCCATTCTGTGGGATTCCTGTTTACTAAGTTGATTGTTTCCATAGCTGTGGAGAAGATTTTTCATTTTATGAAGTGTCACTCATCAATTATTGGCCTTANTCCTTGGGAAAATGGAGATCTATTCAGAAAGTCCTTCTTACATATATAGATGATATATATCATGGAGGGCCGTCTAGTTAGGGTTTGTATATAGATGATATATATCATGTAGGGCTGTCTAGTTAGGGTTTGTATTGCTGTGAAGAGACACCATGACCACGGCAACTCTTATAAAGGAAAACATTTAATTGGGGCTAGTTTACAATNTCAGAGTTTAGTCCATTGTTGTCACAGTGAGAAGCGTGGAGGCATGCAGGATTCTACCTCTGGATCAGTAAGAAACAGGGTGAGACAGTGAGCCTCTAAGCCTGGCTAGAGCTTCTGAGACCTCAAAGCCCACCCCCAAGGGANGTACTTCATCCAACAATGTCACACCTAACTCCAACAAGGCCGAATCTCTTAATAGTGTCACTCCNTATAGGNCTATAAAGGCCATTTCTATTCTAACCATTGCAAGGGTACTGCCTACATTTTCTTTCAGAAGTGTCAATGTTTCAGGTTTCAGGTTTAGGTGTTTTATCCATTTGAAGTTAGTTTTTGTTCGAGGTGATAGATATGGATCTAATTTCATTCTTCAGCATATGGCATCCAGTTTNCCAAGCACCATTTGTTGAAGATGCTTTCTTTTCTCCAACTGATGTTTTTAGCATCTTTGTCACATACTTAATGTCTGAAGTTACATTTACTCATGTTTTGGGTTTTGATTTCATACCATTGGTCTACATACTCACATTTGAGCCAGTACCACATGTATAAAATATCTCTGCATTATATCTTGAGATCTGGAATGATAATCTTTCTAGCATTGTTCTTTTTGTCAGGATTTTTTTTTTGCTACCCAGGGTCCTTTGTGGTTCCATATGAATTATAGGATATTTTATTTCTATTTCTATGAAGAGTAAGATAGGGATTTTGATTGAGATTGGACGGAATCTGTAAATATCAATTCTATTCATTGATGAGTATGAAGTGTCTGTCCATTTTCTGGTTGTTCTCTTTTTCTTCAGAGATTCAAAGTTTTCATTATAGTGGCCCTGCATTTCTTTTTTAGCCTTATTCCTAGATATTTTATATCTTTGAGGTTATTATGAATGAGAGAGTGTGTCAATGCACTCTTTCTCCGTTTGCTTTGGTATATAGAAAAGCTACTGATTTGTTTATATTGAGTCTGTATCTTGTTATATTGCAGAATTTTTTATTGTTTCTGGAAGTGTTTTGGTAAAAAAAATTTTACTATGTTGAGGTGTGTTTTCTGTAGTACTGCATTCTTTATGTTAACTATAGGGTTCTTCTATCTAGCTTTTACTATGTTGAAGTATGTTTTTTCTAGTCCTGCATTCTCTAGGACTTTTATGATTAAGTCATGATGGATTTTGTCAAAGTCTTTTCCTGTATCTTCTGAGATGATCATGTGATTTTTATGATTGAGTCCTCTTATGTAGTTTATTACACATTACTTGTGTATGTTGAAGCAGACTGATCATGATGAATAATATTTTGATGTATGTTTTATTTTACTTGTATGTATTTTATTTATCATTTTTGCATCAATGTTCATCATGGATATTTCTTTTTCCCTAATTTTCTATGCATTTTTAACTGGTTTTGTGTTAGAGTAATATTGGATTCATAGAAAGAGTTTGGGAGTACTCCACCCCCCTTATTTTTAGTAGTTTAAGTTGGATTTGCTGTAGATCTTCTTCGAAGAGCTGGTAGAATTCTGCACTAAATCCATCTGGTCCTACACTTTTTTAACTTTTTAAAACTTTTTTTAGCTGGACTCCTTTTTATCATTATTTCAATTTCCTCATTAGTTATGTGTCTGTTTTTGTTGTTGATTTATTCTTAGTTTAATTTTGGTGGTATGGCTGAATCTGGAAAATGATCCATCTCGTATACTTTCCAATTTAATGGAGTACAGGTTTCTACTTATTCCCTCATAATATTCTGAATTTCTTTTTTGTCTATGGTAATGTTTCATTGATCATTTCTGAGTCTGTTAAATTAGGTCCTCTTCTNTCTCTTTTGTTTATTGGGACAAAAATTTGTGGATCTTGGTTTTTTTGTTTATTTGTTTGCTTTGTTTTGTTTTTTCAGTGAAACAGCTCCTAGAGTTTTTGATTCTTTGTATCATTTTTTTATTTCTATTTCATTAATTTCTGCTGTAATTTTTATTACTTTTTGCCATTGACTGGATTTAGATTTGATTTGTTCTTGTTTGTTTTTTTTTGTGTGTGTCCACATTTTTGAATTCCATCATTTAGTCATTGATTCATGCTTTGATTTTTTTGTTTTTGTTTTTTTGTTTGTTTTGTTTTGTTTTTGAGACAGGGTTTCTCTGTGTAGCTTTGAACCCTTTCCTGGAACTTACTCTATAGCCCAGGCTGGCCTTGAACTCGCAGAGATCTGCCTGCCTCTGCCTCCCAAGTGCTGGGATTAAAGGCGTGTGCCACCACCACCCAGCCGTGCTTTGATTTTTAATGTAGGCACTTAGAGCTATAATTTCTCTCAGAGGACCACTTCCATAGTGTCCCTGAGATTTTGCTGTATTGTATTTTTATTTTCATTTAGCTTGAGTTTTTTTTTTACTTTCCTCCTTGACTTATTCATTATTCATTAATAGACTGTTTAATCTTAATAAGTCTGTTTATTTACCAGAAATTTATTTGCTGTCATGTCTAAGCTTTATTGTATTGTGATCATATAGGATTTCAATCATTTTGAATTTGTAAGGAGTTATTTTGTGTTTCAGGATGTGGTCTACTTAGAGAAGCTTTTGTGTGCTACTGAGTAGAATGTGTTTCTTTGCTGTTTGGGTGGAATATTCTGTAGATGGCTATGATCTTTCTTTCTTTGTTTTTTTTTTTGTCTGGATGATCCCTCTATTGCAAAAAGTAGGGCACTGAAAATTGAAATTGCCTAATAATAGAGTGATTTTAATCTGTCTCTTTACATCTAGTAGTGTATTTTTTTTTATGTGAAATTGGGTGCATCAGAGTTTCATGAATACATGTTTAGAATAGTAATATCTTCTTGGTTAACTTCCCTTCTTTCCTTGATTAGAGTAAAGTATCCCTTTTCATCTTATGTCCAGTTCTGGCAGAATCTTAGAGGTTGGTTGTGGTGCAGACAAGGGTAGCCAGACTCGGCAGGGGCATTGAATGTGGGATCCATAGTATATTTGTATGTTGGGAAAGATGAAGCAAGTCTTTGGAGATACTTTTTGTTTCTTTTTGGGGGGCTGTTTTGTTTCATTTTTGAACTTCTTTGTTTTTATTTTTCCTGCCTTACAAGGAAATTAACTTTGAAATGATCAATCAGCTTTTTGGTTTTTTGTTTGCACTAGTTTCAATCATTCTCCCTGTATAAAACCAAATCAGTGCTGCTCAGCCCATGGCAGTGCCCACTATATTTTATTGAGTAAAGTATTGCATGGTGATAGAATCAAAGGAAAAAAATCAAGGAATATCTGTAAATTGTTATAATTCTTGTCTTTTGACAGTATTCAGAATCTTATTTTGTCATTATAGGATTCATGGATTCAGTTACTGCAGAGAGAATTATTTATGATAAAATTTTGAAGTATTTTCTCATCCTTTGTCCTATAAGCAATTTTGGGTGTATACATTCAGACTCCAAGATGAAGCTTTGCTGTTTCCAAGATCGCATAAGAACTTAGTGTACAGTGTTTGAAATTCAAAAGGAGAAAAGAATGCATTGTAATCTTCAGAACACTCTGAAAATTTATTAATATTTTCAATAGAAACTGAACTATGGTTTCCAAAGCCCTTGAGGAAACTTGTTAAAAAGACCATGAAGTAGGTGTGGATCTCGTTCTATTTTTATTCTTCCCTGGGAATTCTCTGTGGTTTTCATACAAAGAAGTGCCAGGAAGGATGACAATGCTAATTAATATTTCATCTTCATTTTTTTTCAGAAGCTGCAGGAATAAATTTTGCAGGAAAAAAAAGTGAAACACTTTGGAGTCTGAGAGAGGAATAAATACATAAATGGATATTCTATTCAATAAAGAAGTATGTGTGTATTGAACAAGTGTCACATTGATATATTATCTGAAATAATGAAAGGTGAAGACAATGAATTAAATTATTCTAGTCATGCTGATATTGTATGGCTTTTACAAATAAATGGTATGAACAAATATATAGTCACCTATATATTGCACCAACAAAAGTCCAAAGAAATGGTTCCACACAAGCCCAGCTTACTGATCAGTGATTTTCAGGGGTTGCCTCCAGGAGAATGGGTGAAAGGTTAGTCTACAGAGCCATTGACAACTCTCAGGCAGCTACATCACCAAAAAGTTGACAGTCGTGTGAGTNATGCATCCACAGGAGCTGAATCCACACAGTACCTTGCAAAACATTCAGGCAGCATGTCAGGTTGGAGAGCCTCTCCTCCACATAGTTGGTATATAACCTAGTGGAGGGACTCTGTGAATCTTACCACTTTAAGATACTTTTTGAGACTTGTGAGATGTTTACCTCCTGAGTTTTAGCAACCCCTCTCCATACAGGATGAAACATTTGAATTTGGAGGAAATTGATACACAACCAGGGTTTGTTCTTTCTGGTGTATTTGAGTTGATAAATCAAAGGAAAGAGTATATTCTGAATATACTTTCTAATTTAGCAAGGAAAGTCTACTTTTTAAGAAATTCAACTACTAAAAGGCTTGCAAGGTTTATACAGGAGGAAGGAATTCAGATAACAGATGCAAGGGTAAAAACTCCATTCTTTCATGTTAAATGCCCTACTTTAAGAAGTTAAGTCCTGTCTTTAAGATACTGTAGTGTCCTTTTTTGCATATTTTTTTGAGTTTTTGAAATTAAAAGTACATCATTCTATCCTTCCTTTTTCTGCCTCCAACACCTGTAATGGCCCTCCTTGCTCTCTCTCAAGTTCATGCTCGCTTTTTCTTTATTTGTTGTTTCACATATACGTATATGTGTATGTATATATAATATATATGTATAATATATGTATACATATATTAGAANAGTATCTACCATAGGTAATTATTTCGAAGGTTAAGTATGTTATATATATACTAAGGTATGTTCCCTTAGTAGTCAAGGAAGTACAAAGACTTGACAACTGGTCTTAGACATTAATCTTTTGTATTCTCTATGGCNTGCAAACTTCCTTTTATCCTGGCAACTACAATTGTATTGATCCTGTCAATTGCTATTACATTCTGTTTTTGATAAAGGTATAAAAAGTCTGATTGTTCTCAATAAATTTGTCACAGCCTTAGTCTTTCTNTGGCCCCTCCAGCTGGAGCCTGGTTTCATTCCTCGCAGCCATATTAGGTGCCCTTGTCCCTATAAGTAAGCACCGGCACTTCCAATAGTATATAATGGAATTATGTTCATCTGCTCAGGACTGCTCAGAGAACTAGATATCTATAGGAAGAATGATCTAGGCTCTCACTAGTTACAAAAATCAACTCAAAATTAGTTAAATATTTAGACATAAGTTGAAAGTGCTAAAANAACACTCAAGATATGGGAATAAGTAAGAAGTTTTTAGAAGAGATCCCAAATCACATGAAGCAAATCAAAGGTATAAAGAAGAAATTGAGTCAAACAGTTAGGAAAGCGAAGAAATAATGCAGGGAATAAGGGGAGGCACATGTAAACTATACCTCTGATGAAGAGTTAATAATTAAAGCATACAAAAAATTCAAAACTTCAACTGCATAACAAATAATATGATTTCTTAAATGTTCAATAAATATACATAGACATGTCTCAATAAATATGAAGATGGTCACCAGCAATTTGAAAAAAAATGTTTTCAAAAATTACTAATCATCAGAAAAAGTGTAAATGAGTAAAAAAGTGTAAACATCACCTCACTTAAAAAAAACTAAAGATAGCAAGTGCTGGCAAGCCGATGAAAGCAGAGCTTTGTGCACTGTGACCTGTGATATAAATCAGTACATCCATTATGGAAAATGGAAAAGAGGTTTCTCAAAAAAATTAACATTAGAAGTACATATGATCCAGCAATCTTATCACTCACATATCCAAAGGAAATGAAATCAGTGTGTTATAGAGACATTTCCAATCTGTAATTTTTGCAGTACTATTCACACTTGCCTTAGTTTGTATCTCCATTGTGATAAAATATTGACTGAAAGCAACATCGGTGAAGAAAGAGTAATTTGGCTTACAGGTTACAATAAATCAATAATCACAGAAAGCCAAGATAGGAATCAAGGCAGAAGACCATNGAGGAGGCTTGCTTATTAGCTTACTCTTCATGGCTTTTCCAGTTTACTTTCATGGCANGCGGTTTCTCCTTTCATATACATCCTAGGCCCACCTGCCTAGGGATAGCACTACCCACATGGGGATGTCCCTCATAACAATTAACAGTTAAAATGTTCCACAGACACGCTCAACATCCCATTCTGACAGAAGCAGTTCTTCAAGCGAGCTTCCCTCTTCCTGGGTATGTATAGGTTTGTATCAAGTTGACAGCCTCTATAGCCATTAAATGAAGGAGGAGTAAAGATATGCAATAAATATATAATGTGGTAGGATTTAGCCTTTAAGTGGATGAACTCCTGTCATTTGTATCACTATGAATGACACTGAAAAGGTTTATCTCCAGCAGTGAGACCAAAATAAAATAAAAAATACAAAAAAAGAAAAAGAAAAAAGAAAAAAAAGAAACGTGGAATGGAAAAATACAAATTCCTGCATTGCAGGTGGTATTTTTCTTAGACAGAAATAAATGACTTTCTCAGTGTTAAAGAATAATTAAGTCAGGTGAGAGGCAAACATTACACATTTGCTAAATTTCTAAGGTCTGGTCTCCATGTTCTTAAAGCTTTTCTAGTTTCCTATTGCCCTTTCTTCTACTTCACAACAGTGTATTCAAATCTGCTGAAAATTTAGGTCAATTAATACTATGAATTTGACAGTATATGTAAAGGGTGATAGCTGTCTCCACATGTAATACAACTGCAAATCATAAGTAGTAGTGCTTGCTGGGCTCAGGGAACTGTAGAGAGAGAAGCTAGGTCAGAGCTTTGTGAGGTGAGAGCCAGCCTAACCTGGAAACCTAACATACTTAGCTCTCAGGGGAAAATATATGTTTAATACACAAATTTTGACTTTGAGAAATATTCCTAAGATTCTGTCTGGTATTTTTTTCATTTTATCTCTCCTTATTTTTATAGCTAGTATCTNTGTGTGGTGTACAATTATAAAACTCTTATGGAAACTGAAGACCAAGCTGCTGCCTTTGTCATAGGCTTTCTCATTTCAGTTTGCAGAAGTCTGTTGCATATTTAGTTACTTGAGTTGAAATACATTTTTTTTTAACCAGGTTAGTTATGTTAGCTGGCAGAGCTCTAACNTGCTTTCACACATAAGGATTTTGTGTTTGCTGCTAACCAAGGTCAAACTTTACTATGAACGCCCGACTTCTCACTTGGCACGCCTGGGCCTATTTCTTTCAGTTCTGTTCTTCACTAGTGATTCACATGTTTACTAGAGTTACTTCATCAATGCTCACACATCTACTAACCTCTGTTTTCAGGCATATGGAGAGTGNGTTTCACAAATATTCTCACCATGCCTTACGTCCTGACTNGACATCTAACAAGTGGACATCTAACAAATATTTGATTCATAAACCCTTGCTTTGGGTTAGATGATAAAATGGTTCCTTGATTCACCAAGGAATAACTCAGTCAGACTGGTCTCATGAGACAAAGGTTTGCATGACAACAGCATTAGCAGTTCTGTATTTCACTATCTATGTTCTAATCAATCATTTTCCTCTATTTCATTACAAATAAAATTCCTTATTTTGATTGGAGGACATAATTCTTCATTTATAAGGTACCTATCAGAGAATACACTGAAATAACTAAATGCTGGCCTGACAATTACCTTGGAATATTTAGTCAAACAAGGCAGGCAGCTCAGTGGATCACTGAAGTTATCTTGTTCATGTGTAAGGCCCACACTACATAGCATTCTTTTGATGATAATCTGTGTATAGCTTCACAGCAAACTGCTCAATGATAGTCCAGTCCAGAAATGTGAGAGGTCATAGGACTACAGGAGGGTCAAATAATCTACTAGGAAATCATGTGTCTAGGAAAAAGTAAACTTCTAAGCTCTTTTGAATTTGTTTTAGTTGAGTACTTCTGTTTTAATTTAGTCTTAAAAGTCTGCTCACTCAGAACTTGGGTCAAAATGGGATTCTTAGGTTATTCTTACACATCCCCAGATGCTGCCTGTGTACATGTTTCTTCAAGTATCCCCATCACTGTGGCTTCCTTCCATCTGCTTCTTATAGAGATGTTTTCCTACTGTCATAGTCAACATAGGAATGCAATAGCATGCCCTGAGCTGGGGTCTCTCTCTCTTTCTATGTGCCTATAGGAAATGGGTTAGAATGGTGTTGAGCTCCATATTGAGGTGGGGATAAAGTTCACTTTGAATCCATTTCTTTTATCTTTTTGTGCATTGTGTGTGTGTGTGTGTGTGTGTGTGTTTATATTTGTGTGTGATTGGGAGGAACAGGGATGTACCATTGTGTACATATGGTAATAAGAAGACAACTTCATCTGTCAGTCCTTGCTTTCCATCTTGTTTGAGTTAGAATCTCTAGTAATTTGTTGCTGTATGAGCAGGATTAGTTGGCCTCCGACTTTGCCAGGATTTTCTAGTTTCTACCTTCCATTTCACCATAGGAGCACTGGGATTATATTATACATACACATGTGTTGCTNCACTCAGCCTAACTTGGGTTCTGGGGATCCCAATGAAAGTCCTTTCACTTGTTTTGTAATCACTGGACCCATGGAGCTATTTTCCAGCTACTGACTCCAACTTTTTGACATACTGTGACATCTAGAAATATCCTATTCATGTCTGTGAACAACTTGTGTCAGATGCATTGTCCTACACATGGCTCTGCCTTGTCAAGTGTCCTCTCCCGTCCTTTTTCCTNTGAACAAAAAAATGGGTGGGATCTAGATTTAGAAAATTGATACCTACTGGNCAATGCCTGTCAGTAAGATTATCAGGAATGCCCTCAATCTACTTATGTTTTATCTTTGCCATCTTCTTTCCTCCTTGTGAGAGTTAGGATATATATCCTCGGAGTTCCATCTCTGTATATTGTCCTCATTCATCATTCTGCAAGCCAGATATTTTTATACTATGTCTTAGTTTTAAAAGCAAAAGATGCTTTTCNTGATATTAATAATTTTCAGTAAGCTGTGGCAGAGAATATATATTGCCATNAGATATTTCCACTGGAAACATTCACTAGGCAGATAGATTTCAGGTTGCTAAATATGAGACTAGACAGATAGATCAGAAGTTAAGAGCACTGGCTACTCTTCCAGAGGACCTGGGTTTGATTCCCAGAACTCACATGCCAGATAATAGATTGATAAATGTGTCAGAAATTGTGTTTGAGGGAAACAATCCTACCCATTGAACTACGTTCTCATCATTTTCCTTGATTGTAGAGCATTTAAGTCATAAGAAGGGAAGGTAGTACATAGTGGATTGCAAAAGTTTATTTTGAAATCTAGAATCAATCTTTTAAAGAAAAAATCTTTCTTTATCATCCAGTACAAAGAGAAGTCCACATTAACCAACATTTAAAGAAGCAAATATTTGATTAACTTTGTCAATCCTTATTAACAACATATATGATCATAATTTTCAGTTTNGACTTTTCTCTTATGCCAATAGAAAAAATATTTATTGTTAAATATTAGACATCCTTTACGCTGAGTGTTGTATTAAGGTTAATTGTAGTCTCAGATAAATGGTAAGTTCTTTATGTGCTGTAGTTACAGGAAGTCTCTGACTGAGCCCTCAACTTCTATCGGAAGAGAAATTTTCTCTTTCAGTATTAGGTTTACTATGTAAATGATGGTTTGAACCCTGTTGAATAGTGCATGATCATTCCCATTACCTAA
>LZPO01035624.1:23779-39239 GCA_001675575.1 Neotoma lepida | reverse complement strand
GAAGGAAGAAGAAGAAGAAGTAGAAGAAGTAAAAGAAGAAGAAGAAGAAGAAGAAGAAGAAGAAGAAGAAGAAGAAGAAGAAGAAGAAGAAGAAGAAGAAGAAGAAGAAGAAGAAGAAGAAAGAAGAAAGGAAGAAGAAGAAGAAGGAAGAAGAAGAAGAAGAAAACATGAGCGCCCATTACCATTACCCAGCCTGGGGAAGTGGAGACAGGAAAATTCCTTGGGCTTATTGGCCAGGCAGTCTAGCCAATCAGTGAACTCCAGATTCAGTGAGCATCTTGCCTCAAAAACTAAAGTGGAAAAGTAATTAAGGAAAATACATGACATCAATCTCTGTCCTCCACATATGTGTACACATTTGCAGATAGGAATACACACACACATGAAAATGCACACAGGGCCTCTTCATATACAACTAAACACATAAATCCCTTTATCTTACCCATATGTCTTACTGACTCACTGGGCATTGATGGTATCTTTCCCTATTAAAATACCATAATATTCATTATCTGTTTCATTATCACCTTATGCTACCTGTAAATGCTGCTGTGTGTCCTGGGCCAGTGCCACCAGCTGGACTCTAAATTGCCTCTCAAGATGAACCATACTTTCTACTTATGAGTACTCTATGTGGGACTGAAGGCATCCAGTGATAGTGTTGTTTGGAAAATATGTAGCATTCTCCTCCTAGGAACTGTATATAATACAACTGATGACAAAGTTCTAAGCATCTTATCTAACCGGGGGTAACTGAGTTTGTGTAATAATTTAAAATTAACACTTTGTATTATTTACCCTTTTAGAAAATGCATATGGATTGCTTTCTAGCTGTGAAAAAAACAAAAAACAAAAACAAAAAACAAAAAACAAACTGCCTCTTTGCATTGGTGCAACTTCTAAAATCAATGCTATCTTTATTTTATTAGTGCTATCTAGAGTAGGGAATGTCTGCTGGAAATAGTTATTAGGAAAAAGGAGGTGCTATTACTGGTGTCACCACTGATGGTCAAAATAAAGAAAAAAGCACTCAAAGTGGTCTGAAAGAGCAGCACCAAGAAGGGACCACCTGGGAACAAGGCAATCCTTATGGAATTCCAAGAGGCCAAGAAAGAATAGAAACAAGAGTAAGTGACTGCCATCAGCTGCAGGCTTCAGACCAGAGTCCAGACTAAGGTTGGATCCACCAGAACTGGTTTTGAACCGAAGCTACGCGAAGAGTGATCTGGAGCTGCCCCTATTTCTGGAAATGAGCACGTCTTACAGGACTTACCAAGTGGGCTGGGATGTGGATGGAGCTCAGTTGGGAGCTATGGCTTAGTACACAGGAAATCCTTGATTACATCTCCAGCATCCCTTGAACTAGGAGTAGTGGTGCATACCAAACTCCACGCACTCAGGATGCTCAGAATATGCAGACAGGAGGCTCAGGAGTTCAAGGTCATCCTTGCCTATATAGTGACTTCAAGGTCAGCCTGGGCTACACGAGACCTTGTCTCAAAAACAATCCAAACCAAAATGAAAACAGAAAGGAAAGCAGAAACTTGTCAGGTGTTTGGCATCTAGGACCCCACAAATCCGAGTCTCTTATATGAAGTAGTATAGTATTGGCATATGGCACATGTGTAGACTTCAAATGACCTCTAACTTACATTTACAATGCCTAACACAGTGTGTCTCAGTTAGGGTTTCTGTTGCTGCAATGAAACACCACGACCCAAAGCAAGATTCTGCATGCTGTGAATATATGCTGTTCCCATTAGTTAGTAAATAAAGCTGTTTTGGCCTATGGCAAGAAAGCCTACAGCCAGGTGGGAAATACAAGTGGAGTAACAGGGAGAAAGGCAGAGTGAGAGAGACGCCAGCCACTGCCCAAGGAGCAGCACGATGCCACAGACCAGAAATGCCACAGCCACATGGCAACTTATAGATGAATAGAAATGGGTCAAGTTATAAGAGCTAGCTAGCAAGAAGCCTGCCATAGGCCATCCAGTTAATAATAAATATAAGCCTCTGAATGATTATTTTATAAGCGGCTATGGGTCGCAAGTGAGAGAGATTTGTCCCGACTGCAGGCTGGGTGGGACACAGGAAATCTTTCGACTACAAGTTGGAAAGAAAAGGATTTATTCAGCTTACACTTCCACATCACTGTTCATCATCAAAGGATGCAGGACAGGAACTCAAACAGGGAAGGAACCTGGATACAAGAGCTGGTGTAGTGGCCATGGAGTGCTGCTTACTGGCTTGCTTCCCATAGCTTGCTCAGCTCTCCTTCTTATGGACCAACAGCCTAGGGATGGCACCACCCACCATGGGCTGGACCCTCCCCTATTGATCACTAAATGAGAAAATGCCATACAGCTAGATCTCATGGAGGCATTTCCTCAGCTGAGGCTCCTTCCTCTAATGATTCTAACTTGTGTCAAGTTGACACACAAAACTAGCCAGTACAACTGACACCTTCTCAACTTGACACACAAACACATCACTATTAAGCCACAACCCTTCCTTTCTTATTCATCCCCCAAGATCTTAAATAACTTTAAAAGTCCCACATTCTTTACAAATTCAAACACATTATAATTTCAGTTCCTGGGGCTGGAGCAATGACTCTGGTTAAGTGCTCTTCCAAAGGACCTGGGTTCAATTCTCAGCACCCACATGGCAGCTCACAACTGTATAAGTACTTACGAGGCAAACCCAAGTAGTTTATCTAGTAATCAAGATAGTTTTATTTCAGGGATAACTTACAGAACAAGGGAGGGATCAGATACAGGAACCTGGAGAGAGGGGACACAATCCAGCAGAGAACTCTGGCTTGGCACCCAGTCCAGAAGCAGGAGAAGGGGCCAGTCACGTAGGCATCCCTAGTCTTAAGGGGCTCCCCCTGAGCCACGCCTTAGGGGGAGGTCTTAGGCAGGTGTTGTAGTTACCTGTTGTCACTGTAGGGGCAGTGTCCCAAGGCCAAAGCCAGAACAGCTATCCACTACATCTCCTCCCTTTTGTCTAAACAAGAAAGTTTTAATCTAATATAAAACTATTTACATTAGGAATAATTACCAAATATTATCCAGAAAGAATAAGGGATAACAACCTAGACAAGGTGAACTACACCAACAAGAACAACACCAAACAAGAAACACATACTAAAATCCAGAGGAGTCTGCAGCATGAGTAAATGGCATGTCACAGAGATCATTCNAAAAGATGTCCTATCCTGAAGAACCTGAATCTAATATTTAATATCTTTTATCTGAGATACACGAAGATTGTAACTATATCTATCTAGTCTTTAACTCCATCAAAGACCTGAGAAGGAATATATTAACACCTGAGAAACCGGAGAAGGCTGCAAGCAACTTTCGGGAGTCTTGCGAGAGTAGACAGAGACAGCTGGCAGTCTGGACAATCACCTAGAATCTCTCTGTATCATTGGTGCATTCAGGTTGGCTACAGGCCTAGAGTATTTGTCAGACCATTTTTAGAAGCAGGTTTTTTGAAAGACTATCTTACCCTGTCTTGGCAGAGTTCAATGATCACTTTTTTGTGTGTTCTGCTCATATCAGAGGGACAGTATTGGTACTGTCAGCGGTCAAGGCAAGGGCAGTTTTTTGCCTGATAGGCCATTTTTTGTGCCAAGAAGAAGGCAAACTTCCAAATGGAAATGTCTCAGAAGCCCAACATTTTCTCGGGATCAGATCGGTGCTGCCAGGAGCAGTCATGTCTCATGTCAANGGAATTCTAAGTTATTAAAACATTTAAATGCCATATTATCTGTCTATGAAGTGTTTGAAAACTACCTATCTAACTAACATAGGTTTTTATAAGTCTGGAGAATATAACTAACATAACTATATACATCACAAGCATGCGTGACTATAACTCAATAAGTCTTCTCTACTAAAATAACTTAAGGACTAAAGCTTCACATAATAAAAATAACAGTCTGTAGGCAGATGTACCATAAGGACAATGACGTCAAGATTGTGATAATAAACAAAATAGCTTAACCAGCGATAGGAATGTCTAGTGCAATATGCAATATAACAATAATCCTGAATATATATCAATATACAAAATATCCTAAACAGAGGTAGAACATAACACAGTATGAAAAATATAATTTTACATTTCTATCAATAAACAAAATACTTCAAACTGTTTGTATCAATATATAAAATATTTCAAGCAGAGGTAGAAATATATGTACATTACAACCAATACAGTTCTGTATTTGTATCAATATACAAATTATCTTAAAATAGGAATATAAAAATAGTTTGCATTTGTATCAATATACAAGAATCAATATCAGTGTAAATTTTCTAAGGCTGATTATTTTACTGAATTAGTTTACTAGTAAATACAATAATCTACCTTAATATCCTATACCTATCCATTCCCCACGATGGGTGCCAGATGTATGAGTACTTATGAGGCAAACCCAAGTAGTTTATCTAGTAATCAAGATAGTTTTATTTCGGGGATAGCTTACAGAATGAGGGAGGGATCAGATACAGGAACCTGGAGAGAGGGGATGCAATCCAGCAGAGAACTCTGGCTTGGCACCCAGTCCAGAAGCAGAAGGAAAAGGGGCCGGTCACGTAGGCATCTCTAGTTTTAAGGGGCTCCCCCCGAGCCACGCCTTAGGGGGAGGTCTTAGGCAGGTGTTGTAGTTACCTGTTGTCACTGATTTGGCTGTCCCAAGGCCAAATCCAGAACAGCTATCCACTACACACAACGGTCTGTAATTCCAGATCCAGGGGACCTGACAAAGACGGCAAAACATCAAAAAACATCATTGATGTTCAATTCTTTCAGCTGTGCGTTCCTTTAAAAATCAAAATTAAATAACTTCTTCAAGAGGGAAGAAGCAGAGCACTGTCACAATCTCAACTATGCAAAACCAAACTCCAACAGTATAAATAACTCAATTTCCAATTATCTGGAATTCACTCATGATCTTCTGGACTCCTCCAAAGGGTTTGAGTCACTTCTCCAGCTCTGCCCTCTGTAGCACATATAGTTTATCTTCTAGGCTCCGGCTGGCTCCACTCCACTCCTGCTGCTGTTCTTGGCGGTCATCCCATGGAACTGGCATCTCCAATATGCTGAGGTCCCTTGCTGCAACTGGGCTGCACTTTCACCTATAGCCTCTCATAGGCTCTCCTCATGGTGCCAAGCCTCAACTTCTCCACATGACCCCTTCAGTTCTGGGCCTTCAATTGCCACCGAGGCTGCACCCTCACCAATGGCCTCTCCTGGGCTCTCACAGTGCCAAGCCTCAGCTGCTCTCCATGACCCCTTCATGACTTCAAAACCAGTACTATATGGGTGATGCTTACACATTACCAATTCAGGCTGCCAGCACTGACTACAACTTGGCCACCTATAGAACACAGCTTCTCTGTGCTCTCAGGAAATACTTCCCAGAAGATTTCACCTCAGTGTTGCTGGTCTCTTCTTAATCACCACTGATTTCTTAGCTCCAGCTAACCAGCATCAAGTATCCCAGCAAAGCAAATGTTTGCTTTAGCAGTTCTGGTATCTTGTTAATCACAGCTGATTCTTCAGCCCCAGCTAACCAGAACCACGGGATCTTAATTCAAAATAACAAATGGCCCTGATAGAGTCTTTAAATTTCCCACTGAAACTTCATAAGCCAGGCCTCCATCTTCTGCGCTGCTCTTAACGTTCTTATCCTCCAAGTTCCACAGAACATCCCACAGAGCTCTTAACACTCAATGGATCTTCTAGAGCAAAGTTCCAAAGTCTTTCCACAATACTCTCAAAAATATGGTCAGGTCTGTCACAGCAATACCCCACTACATTGGTGCCAATATGTGTATACTTTAAATAACCTCTAACTTACACTTACAATGCCTAACACAGTGTAAATGCTATGAAAATAGCTATATCATATCATTTAGGCAATAATGACAAGAGAAAAATCTAACTACTTGCACAAGACATCAACAAAAAGACTATAAAATCTAGGATGGGAACTAGTTGGGAAGAGAGTGGGTTCAGCAGGAGTGAGAGAGTAGAGTGAGATAAATATAATCACAACACATTGTACACATCTATGAAATTGTTTTAAAAGTTAATAAAGGCCAAAACGTTTTGGTTACAAATGCAACCCTTTTCTCTCTTGCTTGTTTTTTTCTGAGACAAGATTTCTCTGTGTAATCCTGAATGTCCTTTCTGTAGACCAGACTGGCTTCAAACTCAGAGATCCATCTGCTTCTGCCTCCGGAGTGCTGGATTAAAGGTGTGCGCCACCACACCTGGCTTGCAACACTTTTCTTACAGAGGATGTCTTTTCTTTTCTCTTATTCACCTATTACATGTATTAACTTGTGTTTGTGCATGCAGACATCAGAAGACAACTTGTGGAGTCAGTTCTCTCCTACCATGTGGTTCCTGAGGACTGACCTCAAACACCCTGCTGAACCTCTCATAAACCTTCAAATGCAGTATTTTTACCTGCAGTTGGTTGAATGTGCTGATGTGGGAGCTAAGCAAATGAAGGCTGACTGCATAGGAGATGACAGAATCCAGACACTCAAGGGGGTTCGAAGGCCACATACTGTCACACTGTGGAATTACCACTTCTTTTCCCACCGCCAACAGCATTGATAAGAGGGGAGGGGAAAACAGCCCTTTCTCCTCCAGACTCCTAAGATCCACCACCATGGAGACAAAACAACAAAAGCAGCAGCAGCACTCCATTTTCCTAAACAGTAAGCATTGGTCAGGCTGTGTTTACATGTGCTCTCATCTAATTCCAAGAGGTGCTGCTGGGAAAACCAGTCTGCAGATGAGGATGCCATGGCTGGAAAGCTTGTGTGTGAAGGNCGTTTTTGGTTTTTTTATTTAAAACCTCTTCATTATCCATTACATTTACATTGTTTGCTTTACCTAGGCATCATGCCCTTCAGAATCTTTTAAAACCATTTTTAATTAAAATATAATTACAGTTTCCCCTTCCCTTTCTTTTCTCCAACCCTTCTTATGCACCCCCTTGCTCTCTCAAATTCATGACATTTCTTTAAATATATAAATACAACCTATTCAGTCTGTATAAAGTAGCTTGGGTGTATATAATTTCAGAGGTGACCATTTGGTAGTAAATAACCAATTTGGGGTCTCATACCTGGGGAAACATGTGGTTCTTTGTCTTCAGTTGAGGCCCCATGAGATTTCTCCCTCCCATGTTAGTGTAGCTATTGGTATCATCCTTGTTCAGGTCTTATTTAGGCAGCCATGTTGATGAGACTTTATGGGTGTAGCTTCTCTGACATTTCTAGGAGATAAAATCTCATAGCAAACTTCCTGTTCCTCTCTTTCCGTCCTCTTTTTCTCCTAGGATCCCTGAGTTTTAGATGCAGTTGTGTTGTAGATGGATCAATTGGGACTGAGCCACATTGTTACTTGTTCTCTACATTTTAATTGGTTGTAGTTTTCTGTAATGATCTCCCTCTGTTGCAAGGAGACATTTCTTTGATGAGGAGTGAGACCTATATTCATTTGTTGGTACAAGCATAAATATTTGGAATGTAGTTAGAAATTATGCTGGCTTCATAAAGTGATGGTAGCAGGTTCTCCTCCAAGACTAATGACCTCACTATACTGTGGAGAGATAGCTTTATTTCAAGGACCAGGTATGATATCCCTCTTGTTGAGACGACCTTAAGTCCTATTAGAGAACTGTTGGTTACCACCAAGATATACGTGCCCTTTTGCACCATTAGAGATAGCATGCTATGCTGATCATTATTTTAGTTCATAGGCATCATAGCTGGGTAGGACTATTGGTTGCTTCCCTCACTTGGAAGCTTGCATGATGTCTTCTGGTACCACGAAAGGTAGTCCTCAGGGAGGGTTTCAGTTCGGAACCATCTTGAATCCTACAGGTCCTGTGTCCAAAGTGTATAGTGTCATCAGCAATAACTATTTACCTTCAACCTCGGGGAAGAAACCAAGGGCAACAGCACTAGCTTATGCTTGGGGAGTCTCTTGCACAAGCCTGAACAACAATTTAAAGGGAGACTTCTCATGCCTGGTGTTGGGATTTTTGTTAGTCTATGGCTCTTGTGGGGGAGCACTGTCAGCCTAGATGAAAATTTTTCATTAAAAAAATATACAGTTTATATATACATATATAGTTTATATATGTACATCTATACACACATATCTAAAATATATATATATACATATATACACACACACATATATATACAGATATATTGTGTGTAATTTAGGAAGGTATGATTCCTAATGATGCTTTCAGACATGTTATTTTGCCCTCCTCCCTCCCTATGCCTAATTAAAACCTCCGTTTTTCTTTTTCCCCCTTCAAAGCACTTGTGTCCTGCAAGTCCCCTCTGTACTTCTCCTCTGCCCTGACTCGCATGATCCCTTTTTACTTTTCTGGTTTCTGTACTTATTCTAGGTTATATACTCATATCTGAAGATCTGGGTCTAGAAACTGAAAAGATGCAATGTTTGTCTCCCTGGGTCCAGGTTACCTCACTCAATATTGATATTATTTAATTCCATCCATTCAGCTGAAATTTCAGTCTTTACAGCAGAATGGTATTCCACAGTGCATATACACTACATTGTCATCATCTATTCATCAGTTGAAGGACATCCAGGTTGTTTCCATTTCCTAACTATTGTGAATCGAGTGGCAATGAACATGGCTGAGGAGGTATCTGTGGAGCAGGATGTCGAATCTTNTGGATATATGCCAAGGAGTGGTAAAGCTGGGTCATATAGTAGATGGTTTTTTAAATCTTTTGAAGGGTTCCCCAGGATTTCCAAAGTGGCTGGACAAGTTAGCGATCCCACCAACAGAGGATGCGGGTTCCCTCCCCACACCCGCTCCAGCATTTATTATTGGTTGTTTTGTTGATCTTTGCCATTCTGACTGGGGTAGGATGAAATCTCAAAGTTGTTTTGATTTGCATTTCGCTAATTGTTAGAGACAATGAACATGGTTAACCATTTTTATTTCTCCTTTTTTTGCATCTTTCTTTCAGATCCATAGCCTATTTTTTGAGTAGGTCATTTGTGTTTTTTTTTTGAGTTCTTTATATAGTGTGGATACCATTCCTTTGTCAGATGTATAGTTGTCAAAGATTCTCTCCCATTCTGTGAGCTTCCTCTTCTTTCAATTGATTCTTTAGCTGTACAGAAGCTTTCTGGTTTACAAGGTACCATTTGTCAATTGTCCTAAATTCCTGGGAAAATGGCGTCCTATTCAGAAAGCCCTTTTCCACATCTATATCATATAGAGTACTGTCTATGTTTTCTTCAGGCAGTTTCAGATTTCACATTTAGGTCTTTAAACCATTTGGAGTTAGTTCTTGTCATAGAAACGGGTCTAATTTCATTCTTCTGCATTTGGACATTCTAGTTTCCCAGCAACATTTGTTGGATGTGCTGTATTTTCTCCAGTTTATGTTCTTGGCATCTTTGTCAAATGGCTGAAGTTACAAATATGAAGTACTCTGCCAATTGTGGTGGTGCATGCTGGTAAAATTTGTTGAAAGAAGCAGAGGCAGGCAGATGATGAGTTAGAGACCAGCCTGGGCTACAAATATGAAGTACTCATGTTTGGGCCTTTGATTTCATTCCATTGGTCTATATGTCTGTTCTGTGCCAGTATCATATTGTTTTTATTACTATGGTTCTGTAATATAGACTGAGGTCTGGAATGGTAGTCTGGAGGATATTTTTCAGTGCCTACCTGGTGATATCTACTGCCCCACGGGCCTATGCATAAAAAATATTAGGTTTGTTTGTTTCTCAGGAGGCAATGTGTTGATCTCTAAATCCTGAGAATTGTAAGAATAAAAGTTACAAAAGATGAATAAAATTGAGTTAGTAATAGACACAGGAAAATAATACCTAAACAATGTGACTGTCTAAACAAAAATTGAGCAAGAAACCAATAGACATGCTAACATGGAAAGGAGAAAACCAGTGGAGCCCCACCCATAGACAAAGAACCACAGGCAACTAAGGGATGCTGAGAGTAGCAGTATCCCCTATGACGGAGCCTTCTAATTGGTTATCCAATACCAAGTGGAGAGCACATACGTGATATACTGAACAGACTCAGCAGGTTGTATCTATAATTTTACGTGTAACAATAGCTGATGGGGATGTCTTTCTGTACGCTGTGAATATGTATTGCTCTGATTGGTTGATAAATAAAATGTTGATTGGCCAGTAGCCAGGCAGGAAATATAGGCGGGATAAGCAGACAAGGAGAACTGTGGGAAGAGGAAGGCTGATTCAANGAGATGCCAGCCAGTTGCCCAAAGAGCAACATGTAATGGGACGCAGGAAAGCCATGGAACACGTGGTGACATATAGAATAATAGAAATGGGCTGAGTTTAAGTGTAAGAGCTTGTCAGTAATAAGCCTGAGCTAATGGCCAAGCAGTTATAACTAATGCCTATGCTTATAACTAATGCTTATGCCTCTGTGTGTTTACTTGGATCTGAGCAGCTGCAGGAGCTGGGCAGGAACGGACAAAACATTCTCCTACAAATAGCAGAGAAGAGGAAGTCAGGAGTTTGGGGAGAGATTGGGAGAAGTTGGAGGAAGAAAAAGAAATGGAGGGAATGATTAATTATATTTTAATTTTAAAATATTAATACAATACAGTAAAATAATAATTAAATTAACATAGCACTAATAGACTGCACAAGGCTAAGAGGAATCAGAATAAAAGAACAAAAGTATATAGAATTAAATTTAGGCAAGCAAAGACTTCCAAGGAGTGTCCTGAGTCATACATAACTGGTAGAGCAGTGGCAATATTACAGGTCATTAAACTGTAAAAGGCTAAGAGAGTTATGTGATTAAAACAAAACAAGTGGGGGCTGAGGAGGTGGCTGAGAGCACTGGCTGCTCTTCCAGAGGACCCCGGTTCAGCTTCCAGCACCCACAAGGCAGATCACAACTGTCTGTAACACCAGTTCCAGGGGACCCAACTCCCTCACACAGACATACATGCAGGCAAAACACCAATGCACATAAAATAAAAATAAATTATTTTTTAAAAAATAAACAAGTGTATTTATATGCTTAGATAAAATAAAGTCTGAAAATAATGAAAAGTTTATATATATATATATATATATATATATATATATATATATGGCAAAGAAAACCATATGGCTTTAAAGGGACATGAGAGATAATTTTTATAGTTAATATGGAATTAGTATAGATGTTTCTAGATGGTTATATGAACACTGTCTGAATAACTTCATCTTATCATAAACTAAAGCCAATGGTCAATCTTTCTGCAACTCATTTAGAATGTGAAAGGGATGAAAGATTGTAACTAATTCGGAAAAAGAATCTGGATGATACGGTTACTAAAGACAGATCAAAATTACACCTGGTTACCTGGCTAACAGCTGAAAAGTTCAATAAAAGAAATTATAAATGTACTGAGTTGCTTGGATGGATGTCTCAGGAAAGCAATGAAAGAAAACTTTTTTTTGAGATGGGTTCTCACAATGCAGCCCTGGATGACCTGGAACTCACTGCACTGACCAGACTAGCCTCAAACTTGCAGAGATTCACCTGCCTCTGCTTCTTTACCAGCATATACCACCATGGTAGTAAACTTATTTTTTAATGAACAGTAAAATCTCTTTCCATTATAGAGAATAGTAAACATCTATGTGCTTATTAATACCTGAATGGCTTGTCACCTGTTTCCAAGGCTACCCTCTTATTAAATCTTTATATCCACGTAACATGTGATTCTTATGAGTTCCCTTTTTGTTGTGGGAGGGGGTTGAGACAGGGTTTCTTTGTGTAGACCAGGCTGGCCTTGAACTCACAGAGATCTGCCTGCCTCTGCCTCCAGAGTGCTGGGATTAAAGGTGTGCGACACCACCACCCGGCAGTTAACATGATTATTAAAATGTTAACAGCTGAGAAAAACAGCTGGCTGAACTCTACTTCAGCCTTCTGGATCTCACTTCTTGGTAAGTGATCAGTACTTTGATACTGCTGTAGAAATAACAGAAAACGATCTGTTAAAAATCTGGATCTCCTGTTACAGATGAGTGCCAGGGTAAGAAAAAGAAAGAACTAGTCTTGGGACAAAGTCTACAAAACAGTCTGCAGAATTAGTTCAAAGACCACAGGGAGAGAACATCAATTTGCTCTCAACATTGGCAAAGCAAATGCACAGTAGAACGTTTTATGGCTAACTGTGACCCACCTCAGTGGAAAGCTCAGGCTATAATCATGGTAATTTTGACTAAGATGGTAAATGCTACAGCTTGAATGAGAATCATGTTAAATAGCTTTTCCGTAAATAAAAATTTCCTCAGAAAGTTTCACAAGTTTGAATACTTAAAAAATNGTAAGCTGGTTCTTCTCAGCAGAGAAGAAAAATAGTAATGATGAAGTTGCCATGGACTAAAATGAGGGTGTGTGCAAGGAAAGCTAGAAACTGAACTGCTTAACAGCATGGAAATGAACTTGTACATTTTCAGTGGTAAAGGTGTGACAGATTATAAATATTTTTGTTTTACAATAAAGTTTTCTAGTTAATGAGACTTTAGATTCTTCCTGTGAATAGAGTACATAACTACTACACACTACTCATAAACCAATGTTTGAGGCTCTTGCCCTTTCTCTCACCACCCTCCTCCCTCAAGGCTATTTGGGCACAAGTAAGTGAATAAAAACAGAAGCAATAACATGGTAGTGCAAGCTCAGGCAGTTTGAAGGCTGTGAAACTTGCCTTATGTAGGAAATACCCCCAGCACTGGCTTCAGGAAGTCTCAGGAGAAGTCAGGAAGGCCAGAATAATGTGGATGAAGAAAGATAACTTTGACCTTAAAGATTGACAGAACA
The DNA here is from genome assembly GCA_001675575.1 of Neotoma lepida. Taxonomy (NCBI): domain Eukaryota; kingdom Metazoa; phylum Chordata; class Mammalia; order Rodentia; family Cricetidae; genus Neotoma; species Neotoma lepida. The sequence continues at coordinate 26,332 of LZPO01035624.1, read as the reverse complement.
AAAATGTCTGCCTACAATCAAACCATGTAAATTATATCCCCTAATACTTTAGTGTAATATACTTTGAGATTTTTATTTTTAAAAGATAAATGATAAATCCCAGCACTNAGGAGGCAGAGGCAGGGAAATCTGAGTTTGAGGCCAGCCTGTTCTACAGAGCAAGTTCTAGGACAGCCAGGGCTACGCACAGAAACCCTGTCTAAAAAAAAAAGTAGAACTAAGAAATAATAAACCAATTATTTTACTTAAGTTTAAAGTGTTTACAATTTCATATATGTTAATAACACACACACACACACACACACACACACACACACACACAATTTATACCCATACAGCTAAAATAACAGGGGGCATGGAGTCTAGAATTACTTTTAAAGATCTGTGTTTTAATTGTTGAATGCTTTAAAGCAAGAATAAATGTATCAAAATGTTTCTTGGTTCAGAATACACAAATTATGTTTCAAATTAATTACTCATATAAAAATCAATGATAGTCTAAATTTAAGAACAAATTTGTAAAGGGAAACACTAGCCAACATCACAGAGAGTATTTCTCTCCAAATTCTTCCTCCTCTCCAGCATCTTCCTTGGCCTCAGCTCTATCTTCCTGGCGAAGTAAACTCTTTCTAGTCTTTTTCACTAATCAGCGATCATCCATTTTCTGGCTTCTGATTTTGTTGGTTAGATCCTGATATTGCTCCTAATAGACTGCAAGCAACTAGAGAACAAAATGTGTGCCAGCTTCACTTTGGTTTCCTTGTGCCAAATCTACGCAAACAAAAGAGCTATCAGTTACGTCAACTTCCTTTCAAGTGTGCATGTGTTCTATGATAAGTCAAACTTCAAATTTCGTATCTTTAAAATTTCCCGTGACATTTCCTCAAACTGATTTCCCAAGTGTCATATACTATAGATTACATGTGCAATGACATTTTAACCCTATAATCATAAATTGAAATTGCAAATGAATCAATGACTCTTCTGTTCTTGTTCTAACTGTTCAATGGCTTTTCTACTCTTTAGATTTCTACTCTGAGGCCTACACAATAAAAGGTATTATTACTTCCTCTTTTAGGTGATTCCTAAAGTAGAATGAGCTATTTTCTCACAGCTTTAGTAACATATAATTCACATACAATAAACTGCACAAGTGTGCAGTGTGTAATGTGATGGGGCTGGGCCTATGCATACTCCTCTGAAGCTCATGTTTACCATCAGGATGAATTTCCTGACTCACCAAAGCAGCCCACCCTTCGCCCTTTCCCTATGCTGTAGAGCCTCAGCTGTACTTTCTTTTACCTTAGCTGTATTTCTGGAATCTTATTATTTTAAAAAGATGGAATCATAAGTATGCACTCTCTTGAACTTTTCTCTCTTCACATAATTACTTTTTTAAAAAGTAACCAAAGTGTTGCATATAGTCTGCTCATTTTTACTGCCGAATAGTTATCTCATCATATAGATACACTGCAGTTTCTTTACACACCCTCCTATTGATCCAGATGGAGGCTGTTTTGAGGCTTTGAAGTACAGAATGAGTATCCCTAATCCCAACATCCAAAATCTGAAACAATCTGGAAATGTCTGAGTCCTGAATGACACCAGTAACCATCTCCACACCTGACACATGTGACAGGCACATTACAAATACTGTATAAAAATACTATGCAAGGTGTACACAAATGTTATATATATTATATATTATTTATATTTATATGTATAATAAATCTGGGTTCTTATCCCTTAAAATGTCTTATGTGTATATGAATTATCATATTTATCAAATGTCACATAGTATCAAACTTATCCCCTGAAATCCAAACTTCCAAATCATTTCCGGTCCTACGCATTATAAAGGATAAAAGAATCTATATTAGAAAAGAATCTTTGAAGAGCAGGCTCACTTGTCATGACACACTTTTCTTCTTATGGGAAAATATTAGAACATGGGAACAGAATGGCTGGGCACAGCTTTACTTGGTGAATGACAATGAAATCTTNTGCTCATTTTAAATTGCATTTATTTCTTCCTATTGAGTTTTAAGGGCTCTTTTAAAAACATATTCTAGATATAAATCTGTTAACTATATAACGTACAGCCGGGCAGTGGTGGCGCACGCCTCTAATCCCAGCACTCGGGAGGCAGAGGCAGGCGGATCTCTGTGAGTTCGAGGCCAGCCTGGGCTACCGAGTGAGTTCCAGGAAAGGCGCAAAGCTACAGAGAAACCCTGTCTCAAAAAAACAAAACAAAAAAAACCAAAAACTATATATATATATATATATATATATCACATACAGTTTTATGCACATAACTCTGTACATACCAGGCAAATGTTCTACTACTGAGGTACATCCTCAGCCTGAACAGAAAATGTTTAGGTTTTGCTGTTATTTTTAGACAATGTTTGTTTAGCACAAGTGGGCCTGAAACTCCTAATTCTCATATCAGCTTCCCAAGTAATGAGATTACAAATGTAATTTTTGAAAGTGTAGACTGGGTGATATAACTCAGGTAGAGAGGGTACTTACCATACACAAGACCCTGTGCTT
>LZPO01035624.1:0-23709 GCA_001675575.1 Neotoma lepida | reverse complement strand
TTATAATCTCTGTCCTTTCCTTCTTTCCCTCCAGGCCCCCTTCCCTCCCCTTTGGTCAGTGTACCTCTCATTACTTCCCCTTATCTCATTCCCCATCCCACCAAATGCTTCTTCTCCAGTCCCCTTTCTTTTGTATCACTTTAAGCGGCCCACTGCACTTAATTAGGGTTGCCTGCACAAGCACGGTGAGGGTTGAAGGGTTGTCTACAACCTTCATTGGTCTATAGCTCCTCTGGGAGAGATGGGGCCATATGTGCCAATTTGTGATGGAATGTTGATGGGTGAAGTCTTGTGCAGGTAGCCACTGCTGCTGTGAGTTCATGAAAGCATTATCCATGTCATGTCCAGAAGACTGNATTTTACAGAACTTATTGCCAACTTTCAGCTCTTACCTTCTTTCTGCTTCTCTTCCTTGATGTTCCCTGAACCTTGGAGGGGTGAGACAGATGTCCTATTTAGGGCAGTGCACTCAACAGTCACTTATCCCATGCAGTGACGAGCTATGGATTTCTATATTGCCCTCTGCCCAGTGCTAACAGACGATGCTTCTCTGAACATGGCTGAGAGCGGGGAAATTGCTTTGACAATTAGGCTACAGCAATATAATACTCATCTATCTGTATTTCAAACCATTGTCATGTTAAAGGAATCCATTATCTCTATAATCCTCAATTACCAAATTTCCCATGCCTATTAAGATGGTCATCCTGATAGTATATGACAAATTGGTAAAAGAGATTGGCAAAATGTTTGCTTAGTATGCACGAATCCCTTGTTTCTATCCTCTGTACCACATAAAGCGGGGCATGGTGTCACATGTCTGTGATTCCAACAGTTGGGAAGTTGGGAGTGGAGGCAGAAGGATCAATTCAAGGGCATTCTCGGCTACATGGCAAATTTGGGACCAGCCTGGGCTTTATGAGAGTCTTTTTTTTTTTTTTTTTAAGGAAAATATTATATAGGAGGAAACCACAGGCTTTCTTGACATTCCTTTCAGCTCCTCTTGATTTAGGAATGCCTTAGCAAACAACTAGTGGCTAATGCACATAATTAGTCCTTTAGGAATTATTAAGCAGTGACATTATTACTACTATAACCTTTTGTACCTCTTAAAGTTGCATTTCTTGCCCTAGAACTAACCCCTGCTGTCTATATGACTGCTAACACCCTTGCCTACTGTACACTTCCATTCTCATTTCTTTGATTCTCTTCTTTCCTTCAGTCCTCCATGTTTTCCTTCAATCCCTTTTACTCAGCATCCTACACCGGTATCTCTCCTAAATTTGGCTACAGAATTTTATCTACCTTGTACTAGATCTCTAGCATGCTTCTTACTTCCAAGAGAATAAAACAAACAACACACACACACACACACACACACACCCCCTTTTTGGCACTCAAAGGAAGTGAAACCCTATTTTCAGTAATAATCAAGTGAACAGTACTTGCTACCAGAATAAAGCAAACAGACTATTACTTTTAAACATTCTTGATTTAGACTTAACATATATCCAGAAATGCACGAACAACCTTTCTAAAACAAAAGTGAATCTAGGGGCAGTCCTGGGACACAGACACAGGACACATGTTACGAACCAGTCAACATTCATTGTTTAATCCATGTTCTACAGGAGAAAAAAAAAAACAGCTATTTCTTTTTAAACTCTCACACAGGAAATATTATCTGTGGAAAATGTTATAATGTCAGACACAAATTGAAGTTCTTCATGTAAGTATTACATGGACTGAGATAAACTGCAAGTTAAATGGCAATTTCTAACATAATATTATCAGAATATAGACAACCCTGGGGTTACAAATATTTCATGGAAGAGAGAAGGTAAGACAATCATATTCTCTAAATCAGACTGGCTTATCCCCTGCTAAAGCCCCCAGTCTCTTTAACAGGTTCTCACTGTCTAGGCCAAGCTAGACTGGAACTCACAATCCTTCTACCTCAGCCTCCAGAATGCTAGATTATAGGCATGGGCCAGAAGACCTAAACAGACTGGTTCATAACAGACATCTAGTGCCAGTTTATGTTGATATTATGTTTAAAAAGGATCACACATATAAAAAATAAATATCCTCTACAAAAAAATTAATCTTACACCATTAAAAATTACAGGTACACTAGAAATACAGAATTTTGTTCCCAAATACCCAACAACCATTATACAAAATAATCATCATGCTAGTAAAAAAAATTATGTACATCTTGAAATTTTCAGTTTAACTAGTTCTNTTTTGATATAAAGAAAAATGTAAAGATTGGCTTTAAATTCATTTTTAACAATATAAAATATATGAGCTTTATTGTAAAGGAAAACAGGTATCACCCAAAAGTTATTTATTTATCTAAATTAAAATGTTTAAAATGTATATAAAATTGTACGATAACATGCTTTTCCACTAAAGATACCTGATATAATACTTAATGACAGGATAAAACAAATGTCTATTTCAATTCTGTTCCATTTTCAAGTCACCGTATTGAACGATACATCATAAAATCGATGGTTGTGCATCTAGGGAATTTCCCAATGGAGCTCTCTTCCACTGGTGTGTATATTTTAATCTGTCTCATGTGGGTGTCTCTTCCATTTTGGTGATTGGCTAGAACAGCAATCTGTATCATGAATGTGCGAGTTGGCTTCTTATGATTGTCAGTTAAAGGAACATGAATCCAGCCACTTGGTTCCACCAATTCAAGTTGCTGACAAGAAAAAAAAATCCAATTACGTTTTCACTCTATGAATAAGTTTATAATAAATGCATTCTAAAATTATACTTAAAATTCTGCTCACTGAGAGAATAACAATATGATGCTAACTACCTTGCTTGGCCTACTAACCTATGGCTTCTTAAACTTGTAAGCCTTTACATGACCCTGAGCATACAGATAAAATAGATATAGAAAGCAAACATTTATTGATAATATATCAGAAAAAAGGATTTAAAAATAATTCTTTGGTAGACATATAATTTTATAATTTATTAAAGAGAGTATTTGAGAGTATAAGATGTAGAGCACTGTCTATTTTTCAGTTGATTGATATTTTGATTTTACAATCATGAATGCTGAAAATTTCACTTTGCATAAATACATAGTACAAAACGACAGAAGTATATTTAGGGCCATTTCAGAAATTGTGGAGATTCTATCATAATCCTGAATCAAAAGTCACTGAAATTCAAGCCAGTGTCTACATTGTTTAATTTGCTATTCTGTCTTTATCCTGCTCTAAATAAAACTTTTAAAAGAAACTGTCACTTTTGTAGTTCAAAACCAGAGGAGGTAAACTTCATTCCTATATAACTGTTCTACTTTCTTGGTAAGAAGTTTCTAAGTTAAGATAATATAAATTTCATTACTATCAAGTTTATGGGATCCCTCCTGGTTCAAAATTCTTTTTTTTTCAAAGTATTGAGTGTGACCTCCAAAAGAAAAGGCAAACTCCCTTTTCTCAAGGTATATGTGTACCATACATATATACCAACAACAACTTTAAAAAAGAAGAAATAAACCTCTAGGGATAATCAATTGCTTTCTGGCTGGATTTGAGGCCCAGCTTGTGCCTATTAGTGTAAAATTGGTCAAAAGCCCATGGATGGGGAGGTCATAGGCCTAATAGGAAATCTACTACTATTGTTTTGCTAAGCAGACATGTTATCAAGCTGTCATTTAAATACTAATGTTTATAGACCAGGGCTGCTCTCAGTCCTGATGAGTCCTAACATTCAGACTTACAACTGGTCAAAATGCTGAAAATCAACGACAATGAAGTGATGGTCCATAAATGGGACATCTATCTAAGCCCCTCCAAGGTTCAGAAGACATCTCAGAAGAGAAGCAGAAAGGATGTTAAAAGCTGGAGACAGAGAGATATGCTGTGAAGTCCTATGGCTATGACCCAGCCATTGTACTCATGAACTCATACATAGCAGCTATGGTTACCTACACAAGGCCTGCACAAGACTCAGCTGTAAACATTCCACCATGAGAGGGAGAGGAGCTCATGATGCCCCACCCCTCCTTGAGGAACTACTGGCAGTTAATGGGGGTAGTATCATTTTCCTTAGTGGTGTAGCACTGATAAATTACCCTTAATCAGTAAATAACCTCCCACTCATGCTGATAGAAGCAAATCATAATTAAACTCAGACATGAAAGTCAGAGGTAAATTATTAAACAATAGTTTAAGGCAGACACGAGAGCAAGAGGGATGTGTTGAGAGGAAGCGTTGCAGCAGGAGGGAAGAGGGATTGATGGTGGTAGATGGAAATAACTGAAGTTCACTGCGCATGTATGAAACTGGCAAAGAAGAAGAGTAAGCCTCAGGCTGTGCTGATATAGTATACATCTGTCCAAAGACTACACAGATAACTACTCCTATTCAAAACAACTATATATTTGNTGAGTACGGTGGTACATATCTTTAATCCCAGCACTTGGGAGGCAGAGGCAGGCAGCCTGATCAATAGAGCAAGTTCAATATATTAAAATGCTCATAGAAACACAATATATAATTGTTTGAATACACACTAATGATCAAAAAATAAACAGTGTATTCACAACGTGGAATACTACTCAGCAGCAAGGAGGAGCAATCTATATTAATCTATGTTGAGGACTCTCACAGACAAAACGATGAAGCAGAGAACACAGACACAAGACTACACGTAACAGATTCTTTCTCTGTAAGCAAACAAAGCGAAAACAGTTTTCTGGTGACAGGAAGCATACTAGCCTTCAGACTTTGGAAAGTGTGTAGAGGATTTCTTTAGGAACTTTAACTGGTCACTATTACAAAGAGCATTTTCTGAAAATTTCAGTAAGCTTTTCACTTTAGTGTGTAGAATTTTGTTTGTATTAGTATTAAAAACAGCAAGAATTGTTTCTTTCTTAAAAATGATCCCGACNTTTCTTTCTGCATTGCTATGCTCCCTGACCACCATGTGACAGACATGTTCAGTGAGGTCCAATAGCCTTTCAGAAGCTACCAAGTTTCCCATTGTCCATGTCTGTATCACATGCCTTTTGCTGAAAGGGCAGTGAAAAAGTTTCGGGCTTTTGATGCTTCACTTGTGGAAAGCTATCTTTGTTGACCAGAAAGAATGACTGAAGGAATGTCGCACAGGTAACCAGCAATGTCCACATCTCAGACTTGTCCATGACTTTTTACCTACTCTTGCTATACAGCCACTACTGTCTTCTTCCTCAGTGCTGCTTGCAGTCAGTCACTTGGGGAAAGGATGTACTCGCTCCTAAGCTTCTCACCACAGTACCCTGGCAGTGTTTACTTCAGTAACTGAGCCACAGCATCCATAACAGTGATGAAAGAAATTAACACTAAGCTAGAGGCAGATTCTGAAAGCTGCAAAGACTAAGAATGGGCAAGGAGACACTAACTACACATCACTGAAAATGAGTAAAGGTCGGGGCTGAGAGATGGTTCAGTGGTAGACAGCAGTGGCTACTACTCTAAGGAACTCAGGTTCAATCCCCCCGCACCCACATGGAGGCTCACGGGCCTTTGTTAGCTCCAGTTCAGAGGATTTAACACCCTCTTCTGGACTACACAGACACTGCATGCAAGTGGTGCACAGGCATATACACAGGCCAAACACCCAAACACATAAAACAAAAGCAAAATTTTAAAATGTGTCAAGGGATTCAGACACCTTTTGGTGAATTACTTTCATGTTGTAAAAATAAGAGTTCAGCAAATATATACACTTTTCCTCTTGCTCTCAGAGTCAACTGAATTAACAAGTGAGGCACTAGGGAAAACACAGAAATCCAGAAAAGCCAGGAAAAGAACAAACAGATAAAAACTGGTAGGTGGTATTCGGAGAGAAGTCTGTTGTTAGGCAACTAACTTCCAGTTTAGTTCACCCACTTTGTTCAGAGTGACATGTGGAGAGACGGGGTTGAAAGAAGAGNAGGGTGGGCTAGAGACCAACAAGAAGCAAGGTAACCACACTTGGGTATCTCTCAACCTGGAGTGAGGCAGTTCTGAGGGAATGAACAGCAAGCTGGAACGAAAGAAAGCAGTAAGTAAACCAGAATACTGGCTAGGAGTCTGCATGTGCAAGTGTCCCAGATTCTCACCTGCTTTTGGCTGACCAAGTTCCTTCTCCACTCTTACATAGAGCTAATGCTTTTCTATGTGGACAACTTGGAGAAGGCAGACTTCTAGAGTCAGGCAAGACAGGAAAAGATGGAAGCATCATATGACCAACAGTAAAGCCCCTCGGCTCCTTCATCTTGCTCAGCTACAAGAACACTGACTTCTAGATAGGTCACCTGTATCTCCCTACAGATTCTTCCACCCAGCCTGCCAGGTACCCAGGTCAGATAAGAAATCATTTCCGGGCAAAATGGGAAGTCCATAAGGAAAGACCTACAGATAGTGACACGTAAATATCCCCAATTTAACAGATATTTATTGAATAGCTGATCGCTTCGTGTTGGGCACTATTCTAATTGGTTGAACTATACTGATAAAAATAAAAACAAATGCAAGCAGTTTGTATTCTAGTGGAGGAAGATAAAAAACCCATATATGTGATTATCAAGCATATTAAATAATAAAAGCAGTATGGAAGAAAGAGAGGAGAAAAAGCCAAGGCAGAGCATTTAAATAAAGTGAACCTTCTAGACCTCATAAAGGGAACATGAGCAAAGACTTGAAGGACCTGTCAGGTCCAGCTTGGTCACACAGTATCAAGGCCCACCTCTAACATGAGCACAAATTACACCAAATTGAACTCTTTAAATATGAGAAAACAACCAAGGATCTACCAGCATAAGAACAAATAAAATAAAACAAAACAGAAAGTGAAATAAGAAAACAAGTAAAAGAAAAAGGGAATTCCAGTGAAANGCACTAAGGGGAACGCAAGAAATTTCAAAACCAGCAACACATAAATATTTCCAGTGACACAACATATTCATGAAACAAGAAGAGAATGCTGTTCTCTTAAAAACCAAAGAACAGAAAGAAACCCTAGAAATTTAAAAATATTCACTAAGATTAAATGTTCTTTAAGAAGTAGAAATTAAATTAATTGCTTAGGAAATAAGAAAATGGGAATCAATGCACAAAGTATTATAGTTAAAAATATCAGTCTGACTTCTTGAAAGAGAACAGAGAAAAGAAAAGTATCAAAGCACATGAGCATGTCACAGGACTACAAGATAGATGTCCCAAAACTGATAGGGATCCAACACAATGACAAGGCACAGCACTATGAAAGCTCAAAGCATCAAGGATTAAGAAATTATAAAAGCTTCTAGAGAGGATTAAGAAATTACAAAAGCTTCTAGAGAGAAAAAGGTCACATGCAAAGTATCAGAAATCAAAAGTGAAGTTGTATTTCTCAACATTTACACTGAAAACTATGAGGTGATTGAGAATGTGTTTAAAATAATGAAGGAAAACCATTTCCAAGCTAGAACTCCATACCCAGCCAAATCATCCCTCAGGGGTGAGATTAAGTCAAGTTTTCAGTCATGCAGAGTTTCAATAATTTACCTCCCATGTGGAGGATGAACTCTACCCAAAAAGGAAGCAAAACAAGAAAGATGAGGACCTGGGATCCAGAAATAAGGGATCTGCAAAGAGAAGAGTGACAGAAATCCCTAGGACGATGTTGGAGAGAAAATAGCTAAGACGATAGCTATGCATGCCTCAAAAGCAGACACAAAATTGGGATTTAAATACAAGAAAAGTATAAGGAGAAGGATCTATGACAGAAAATGAAGAGAGAGCCTGGGAGGCAGGAAGAGCTGCCAGAGGAGGATGCAGGTCTGACCCAGGGGAAGGCAGGCTGGACAAGAGACAAGCCACCTCTAGCACCCCCGTGATGCTCAGTCATTGGCTAGGAGCCAAATAGGAGAAACATGGCAACTGATTCTAGACAGTAGTGCTGGAGCTATGGATCAGTTACTCTCTGTGGTAGATCTGAGAGAAATGTTCTCATGGCCACATGTAGGGGCCTTATGCGTTAATGTGGGTAATCCACAGTTCCATTTTCAGGATTTCCTCTCCATATCTTTTTCACTAAGTAGTATACAAGGGACATTTTCGTGCAAAAAGTAGGGAGTGAGCCAGAGGTTGTGGTCTGTGCCCTTGGCCCCATCTACTAAGCACGCGGGGGTGTGACAGCTAATAGACAGGCCTAGGAGTTCTAGACCAGCTAGGGCCAAAAAGGAGGACTTCATTTTATACAGGAAAGCAAGGACAAATAACTGTTGCAAGGGGCCAGGAGTGCAGCACAGTAGTGGAACATGCTGGAGATCCTGTGGATTTGATTCCCGCATCTCCAATGGGGGAAAAGTGGAGAGTAGAAATGAGGCTGCAGTCACTTTTTTTTCACTACTCAAGCCCAGTGAGTACACTTGAGGAGATCTGCACAGGCACTTGATCACCTGTTTCATCTGGGCAGCACCCCAGCCTGCAGTCAACCTTTTCTCCTGCAGCTTCTTCAAGTCCAGGGTTTGGAAGTACNTGTCTGAACTCATAGCATCTGAGAGGAAGAGCACCAGCTGCCTCTGTAGGATGCTCACATCACAAGGGTGGAGGCTATAAGAGCTAGCGCAGAGTCTGGTTCACTTCCACAAGTTCCAATGTTCCTGGGTTGCAGACTTTTTGCAGACTCGTGCCTTACACCAATCTCTTCACTTTTAAACTTCTGCCCTGGGTACTTTCACAGTGTCTTCTGAATATAACAACCTTGCAGGGAACCATCTCCTATGTGAGTAGAGCACAAAACCCCTGTGATAAAGCCCTTGTTACACACCCCTGTACAAACACACTGAAATAGCAGCTGAGCTGTCGGTCCAGGAGGGGATGAATACTGGCATAAAAAAGACATGGAATGAAGACACTAAGTGTGGCTATTCCAAGGGATACTTTATTCACCTGTTAGAGAAGCTAGAGATACATTGATAAGTAACATTTTGAAAATTAGGGCAGGAAAAGGAGACTGCTATTAATTTCAAGAAAGACAAGATAATGCCCCAAAATGAATAAATGTAGGACATATATATAATACATATATGTCCACAATAATAAAATGTGTATGACTTCAGCAAATAACTATACAAAAAAGCTATACCAGGAAAATGAAAAGATCTATATGAGATGAAAACAAAACAAAACAAAACAAAAAACAACACCCAGGCACTGTAGAGCTAAATCCTGATTAAACATATCATAGCATCACACCTTTAACTACAACACACATTATGGAAATTTGGACATCTGAAAGGACTGAGAAGGAAGACAGTGGGAATGACTTACAGGTAGATAGGAGAGACATCCATTAAGCAAAACTGACTCCATTGAAGTTTCCTCTCTTTATGATTTCCTATTTTTGGCACACTTACTCTACTGGGCATTCCTTTAAAAATTACATGGACTGATGGTTCAACCTTGCAGCAGCTCTATGAGATATACTATGAAATTAATTTTACTTTAAGAGTATAGGTATTTTGCCTGCTTGGATGTTTGTATATGCTACGCATGACTGGTGCCAACGGAAGCCAGAAAAGGGTATTGGATCCCTTGGAACTAGAGTTACAGACGGCTGTGAGCTGTGATGTGGGTGCTGGGAACCGAATCCAGGTCCTCTAGAAGAGCAGCCAGTGCAGGAGCCATTTGTACACTGTGTGAAGCTATATTGCTGTGATTAGTTTAATAAAGAACTAAATGGCCAACAGTTAGGCAGAAGAGAGAGGTGGGACTTCTGGGCAGAGACAAGAAACTCAAGATGAATCTAGGTGCGAGAGGAAACACCATCAAGACACAGAACGAGTCAGACACACAGAATGGGAGAGAGGGAAAAGCACATGGTAAAAGGTAGATTAATGAAAAATATGGGTTAATTTAAGTTATAAGAGTTACTGGGACAAGCCTAAGCTAATGGCCAAGCTTTCATAATTAATAATTCTCTGTATCATTATTTGTGAGCTGGTGGCCGATGAAAAAGCTTGCTACAGGCCCCAGTACACTATTTTAATCTTCACTTTATATGCAAAAACCCTACGACACCGAGATGTTAGTTTTAGAGTATTAGGGTGAACAGCACCATGGAAATTCAACACCAATAGATGATGCCAAGTCTGTGCTTTTGGATCCTTATAAATGCAAAGAAATACATTTATATGCAATAATTACATGTTGTTAAAATACTTTCAGTTTCATGAAATTATATGACAAAGTTTATTATAGGATTCTTTTATTTTATTAATTGAAAATAATTTTTCATGCAATATAATCTGATCATGGTTTCTCCTCCCCCAGATCCTCCCCACCTTCCCACCCACCCAAATCCACACCCTTTCTTGCTCTCATTAGAAAACAAACAGGTATCTAAAGCAAAACAAACCAAAATAGGGCAAAAACATACAACAAACAGAAAAAAGGAGCCAAAGAAAAAGCACAATGAACACATGGGACATAGAAATTTGCAGATACAAAATTCCCATGAAAACACAAAACTAGAAACTATAATACATAAGCAAAAGATCTGTAAGATTAAAAAAAGAAAAAGAAAAAGCCCAAAGTATTATGAGACAAACACAAAACAAAACAAACAACTTCAAAATAGGACTGAGCTCATTTTGTATTGGCCATCTACTATTGGGCATAGAGCCTGCTCTTAAGTGTGGTCTGTAGACCCAGTGACACTCCATTGGAGAAACGAGTTTTTTCTTTGTGAGTGCTTGCCAGTTGGAGGTAGCGTCTAGGTTAGAGATGGGGGCTTGTGTTCACTTCCCCTTTCTGTGCTGGGACCCCATCTGGCTTAGACCTGTGAAGGTCTTGTGCATGCTCTGAGTTCATATGTGTGTCAGTCCTGCTCTGTCCAGAAGTCTTTGATTCTTTGGTGCCTTCCACCCCGACTGGCTCTTAAAATCTCTCCACCTCCACTTCAGCAGAGTTCCCTGAACCATGATGGGGAGGGATTTGATATAGACATTTCATTTAGGACTGAGTGTTGTCCAGTTGTGGGTCTCCGTATTTGTTCCATCTATCATAGGAGGAGGAGTCTCTGATGAAGGCTGAGATGGACACTGATCTGATTCCTAGGCTGGTGTCTATAGCATGCCTTTAAAGCCATTCACAGAACTATCAGAGTGTGCCATGCAGCCCCAATTGAATGCTTTCTTTTATAAGAGCTGCTGTGGTCATGGTGCCTCTTTACAGCAATAGGAAATTAAGACAGTCATCTATGTGGCAAAGGTTAGACGGCAGAATTTATTTATTTACTTATTTGTGTGTGTGTGTGTGTGTGTGTGTGTGTGTGTGTGTGTTGTTTGTGTGTGTGGATGTGCACATGTGTGGGTGCCAGAGACAGATGTCAGGTGTCTTCCCCCACTGCCCTCCACATGTTCTTTTTAATTCATTTTATGTGTGTGAATGAGCATTTTGCCTTATGTGTACCACACAGATACCTGGTGCCCATAGATGCCTGAAGAGAGTACCGAATCTCCTGAAACTGGAGTTACTACGTGGGTACAGAGAACTGAATCCAGGTCCTCTGCAAGAACAGTAGGTATTCTAAAGTGCTGAGTCATTTCTCCAGGCCATACCTTACATATATATATATATGGTTTTTTCAAGACAGGGTTTCTCTGTGTAGCTTTGGCAGAGCCTTTCCTGGAACTCACTTGGTAGCCCAGGCTGGCCTCGAACTCACAGAGATCCGCCTGCCTCTGCCTCCCGAGTGCNGGGATTAAAGGCGTGCGCCACCACCGCCCAGCTGCCATACCTTATTTTTGAGACAATCTCTTACGGGCTGTAATGCCAATTCAGCTAGAGCAGCTGGCTGGCCAGTGAACTTCAGAGATCCACCTGTCTCCTCTCTGACTCCCTCTGCCACCCAGCACTGTGGTTATAGAAATACCCAACTTTTATGGGATACCAGGGATCCAAACTCAAGACCTCGTGCCTTCAAGACAGACAGTTCAACCACAGAGCCATCTCTCTGTCCCAGGAGTCAAAATCTGAAAGAACTTTCACTGCCAAACTTCTGAACATCACAAAAGAAATAAAGTAACTAAGCCATGTCTCTCTGGCATAAGAATAAGACAACACATCCAGAAGATGAATAAAAATTAGTTCAAAAGGCCATAATCCTCCCCAGTCTTTAAGAAAGGTAGAACATCGAAGGAGAGTGGGAGGAGGGGGATTCAGTCATGTGGGTCTCACAAGGTGCGGTGAGTCTGTGCACAGAGACAAGTCAGGGCAGTGAGGGCAAGAACGTTCTTGTCAGACCCAGGCAGAAACAAAAACTAGACCACAGTTCTAAATATCTGAGTGTAAGCATCTCTGAGGGGCCTCAGGGACAACCAAAATAGCCCCCAACACAATCTGCTTATCACATTTCTGATTTTTATTGGCCCTATAATTCATATATACCCATACTTTCAAAAGTTGNGCCAAATTTAGGTTATCTAGTTAAGAATAAAGTGACAATATACAAAAACAATATACAAAATTAATGTTTTAGAGTGAGATGCAACAAATTTTATTTTATATAAATTTTAAAAATCATTGGACTAATTCTATGACTTACAAGTAGGCTTAGATACCATTTGACTTCATCTTGATGTAAACTGCCATCACTTTTGAGAAAAATGTTAGCCTGTCTCCTAAAACTGCAGCCACTGCCAACTCTGCAGAAAAAGCAAAGGCATTTTTGTTCTATTCACAAGCACCAACAAACAGCCCATTGGGGAAATGGCAGTGTGCCAGGTTGCCCTGTGGGCAATTAGGCTTCGTGGCAATCACGAAACTCAGGCCCCAGAGGCCCTTAGAAAACTAACATGTTAAGGACTTGTGCTTTTATTTCTCCCCAGAAGCCATATGTGAGATACGTTTTGCTTAGATGGCAATTTTTTCCACCCTCTGGACTGAAAAAAAAAAAGGTTATGACAATTAGTAATTAATTGAGTTTAACATATGGGAGATTAAAAAGCACCACTGTCTATCAGACCTACTAACTAAAATGTAATAGCCTGTCCTTGAAATAGAGGAATCTGGTTCATCTGAATTAATAATTAAGATATATACAACTACCAGGAAATACAAAATGACATTTTTATTGATCAAGAAGCAAAGGTAAGTAAGCCTAAAATGATCTTTATGAGAAGCAAGTGAAATGTTACGTCAGATTTACTCTTTCAGTAACTTCTACAGTGGAAAGTTTCTGAGAGGAAAACAAATGATAACACCTTACGAGCAACTACAAGCTACACTTTCCATCTTTCAAAACTGAATTCTCCATCACCTCGTAATGTTCTCAGTCTGAGTGGAGGTCCCATTGCCCATCATCCACTGGATTACATCTGGCAAATTTACTGCCTGACTATGACACAAACCTCAGAAGTAGTATAGGTGCAGAAACAGATGAAGGGGATAAGCTCAAGAATGAAAATTACTCCTTGGGTACATAAATACACTTCCTACCATGCTTCTAGCTTAGGAAATAATTATTTAGAGCAGTGGTTCTCAACCTGTGGGCCACAACCCCTTTGGGAGTCACAAATCAGATATCCTGCAGATCAGATATTTACGATTCATAACAGTAGCAAAATTGCAGTTATGAAGTAGCAACAAAATAATTTTATGGCTGTGGGTCACCACAACATGAGGAACTGTATTAAAGGGTCACAGCATTAGGAAGGTTTAGAACCACTGATTTAGAGTCAGCTGAAAATATTGTCAAGACAAAAACCATACTTAAGAAAATTTTAAGTCAATCTGAATTTTAAGTAAAATATAAGATATTTAAGATATTATTATGTGTATCTAGTCAACAGAGATTTCACTTTATAATAAATTTTAAATGGTGAAAGTTAATATTCAATTACTCTTTCTTACATGCATGTCTTCAACAAAACTCCTAATTTCTCACCCCCAATCCTTTTTAATTTCATTTAAAATTATTCATTATTTTACAGTATAAACATAAAAGTCCTTATTTGATACTTTTTGATGTGCCAGTGACAACAGTATACATGCGTCTGTGACAACTCACCCTATAAAGGAAGCTCTCACAAACTGAAAATACAAGAACCAACAACTGTTCTCACTACATCCAGAAAACACAAAGTCTTTATTCCAAGAGGAATTTTCAGGGGAGAAATG
This sequence comes from Neotoma lepida, assembly GCA_001675575.1. Taxonomy (NCBI): domain Eukaryota; kingdom Metazoa; phylum Chordata; class Mammalia; order Rodentia; family Cricetidae; genus Neotoma; species Neotoma lepida. Next base: position 9,547 of record LZPO01035624.1, on the reverse strand, counting down.
TGAACAGCAGACACTGATGCCTGCACAAGCATTCTGCAGACACCTCAGCAGGCACTTTCTAGTTTTGTTGGCTTACGCTGTAGAGGTACTGGTACAACGGGAAGTTCAATACCATAACTGCTTATTTCTGTGTTTTTAACAGAACAGGTAAACACAAAAATATCAATATAAAATGTTTTAATTCTTTTTAAAGGAGGTAATTTATAACCATTACACAAATAAGGAAGAAGCACGGGGTGGGGGTGGGGAGGGTGGGTTGAAGCAATGCTCCAAAGATTCAGTTTACAAGGACCTCACACAAAGTTTTGTTTTTTCTCTTGCCTCTGCAACTCTTACTAGAAACAGTATTATTTGTTAAAAATGCACTAGCTGCCAAGAGCTATGGTCCATCTAAAGCAAAACTCTCAAGATGGAAATAGAGTGCTAATACAAAAAAGGGTAGGATTCTGTACACAAATTTCTGTAAAATCTATCAAAAATAAGGTGAAATTTTAATTTGGATATATCCTTTTGCCTAAAAATGTGTAGTAATAGATAAAATTCTAGACCATATACTACTGTATTAAAACAATCAGGAGTAATGAAATTTCCAACTTTCTAATTAAACCTTTTCTGTAAGTTATTGGGAATGCAGCACTAGCCTTGGTTCACATGATGGAACAATGGGAAAATTTTCCGAATGGTTGAACACTAACCCTGACAAGTGTGGAGAGCCAACTACAATACATTATATGGTAGCATAACCTGCCACCCACGTTGCTGAGAGAACAGCTTTCAAACACATGCACTGAGCTGTAAAACCACAAAATCCCTTATTACACATTGTCTTCCTTACTCTAGGTAAAATATACCATCAATTCTTTCCATTATAAATCTTTTTCTATCACTATTTTTGAAACCCATTTATGATGTGCTGTTTTCTGACAAGTATAAGATTTTTTTTTTTAAGGAGAAAATACAGTAGCTTTCATTCTCCTCAGTGTTACAAGTAAAGACTGATACTACATGACAAAATCTCATATTATTTTAGGGATCCATATTATCTAAGATGAACTTCAAGATAAAACTTCATTTCTTTGCTTACCATTCAAAAAAGAGCTCACTGCAATATTAACATCAGTCACTAACATGGACAAAAAAGTACAGACCAAATGCACACACACACACACACACACACACACAACTACTTTTTTAGAAATTCAAATACACTATTTCACTACTTTTTTGAGATTAAAAATGGTTAAAAATATTTTTTAAATGAGCTTCCTATAACATTTTTGCCTGATTTATTCTTCTCCCAAATGTATCCCATATCCTTTATATTTCCTTTTCCTGCCCACCATGACCCATGTCCATTGAATTACAGCATTCCAGGAGTTATATCATGTTAATGGTTTTTCCTAGGGTTTTCATTTACCATTTGTTGGCAAAGAGAATTTTATTTGTAAGTATTTCTATTATAATGACAGGATCAATTAGTTATTCAAGTGGGCCTGTTCATAAGCTATAAACTCGGAAACATAACAATACCGGCCATCCAAGGAGGTTTTATCTTAACAATCTATAGCTACAGAATTTGCTCCAAGTCGATGATAAATTATTTGACAGAAACTCCAGAAGAGACCCATACATGCAGTTTCCAATGTCCTACATGCAGTTTCTAATGTCCTCATCAAGATTTCTCCCCAAGTGAAGAAAGCGCTGCTACTTCTCTGAAACTTTATATGAAAACAAGTGTCTGTTCTCCTTCACACAGTAACAAAACTTCTAAGTTATCAAGCATTATTTATATTTTTATAGCACATAAAAGTATGCTTATTATGGGATAAACAATATGAACAAGTACATCAAATGTGACTACAAGTGGAAAAATTAAGATCTGAAACCAATTCTACCTAGTTTACTTGAAGCATCAATGGGCCTAAAATGTGTAAGCTGATCCTTGATCTTCTGCTGCTGTCATCCTTGATCTTCTGCTGCTGTCATCAAGTGCAAAGCTCTAACGCCATTCCAGAAAAGGGTTGTACTCAATTATTAATAAGGAATACCTTGAAGATTAATGATTAAGTAAGGGTGTTTGACACTCATACAGTTAAATCAGTATCAAATTTGTATTAATGTATTAATAAACATTACCACTTTTTATATCCCTTCCTTCTCAAGTACACTCATAAATGTGCATGTCATCGTCCACACATGCTTGCACCTACATACTTGCTCACATGCATATACACACAAACTATTACACATCAGTTTCTAAGGCAAAAAGTACTAGTCATTATTCCAGACCACAAAACATGAAAAGCTGTACTAATACCTCTTGGTGTCAAGGTGTCAATTTCTTTCCAAGAATGATTTTTCAGAGGTCATAACTGTTCTTTGGGTTGTTGGGGTTTTTTTTTATAATTTTTAAACGATGTTAAAGAGGTATGCCCTGAACACTTCTGTCATCTTCCCCACCTTTAGAATGCTAAGATGACTCTCACAGCTATATTCACTGTTTAGCAGAAAAGTTTAGGAAAATAAATATGTAATTAGAAGAGACAGAGCTTTTCTGAAACTTTTAGCTTGATTATTTCTTGACAGTTAAGATGCAAATAAATCTCTTCTTTTTTAAAAATTTTTCCCATTTATATCCCCTACTGTATTTATCAATTTATTGCTGTAAATTTGGGATTACCAACTAAAAATAGCACACTTGTCAAGAAAAGGAAAAGTATAAGTGCTCAGAAATAAAACCCAAAGTTGTTCTTACTATTAAGTCAGCTTTATTTTTAAAATGACACCAATAAAAATGAATCTCAAACATAAAACACTTGGAGAACAAAGTGCAAAGCATAAAGGCAAGAGTTACCCTACCATAAGATCAATGTCCTGACAAAATGATTCAACCAGGGCTCTATGAGATTTTGTGTTAGTAAGCAGACAACATGAAATGGATTTAAACTGCTTAACTGTTCCTTCACATACAACAGTACTTCACTGACAGTGTGGTTTCAACAGATTAAATCTGTACTACCCAAAACCAATAGACTCATATTTGTATAAGAAGCAGATAAGCCGTTGGGGTGGACACCAAATGCCAAATAGTAATGATTTTTAAAAGTCAACAAGTGACACTTCAAGGTTGCATCCAGTACTAGGAACCCAACAACCTACTTACTTTCCCTTGATCAGACCTTAATACAGATAAGACATTTTTATTCAGCTCTGGGCAGACCTGAGCAGCCAAGTGAGAATAAAGCTAGAGCAGCAGCCAACACAAAGCCAAAGGGAGAAGCTGGAGAGGACATCAGCATATGACTGAGATCCACTGTCACTAGTGCAGAGGACATCAGCATCATGCCTGTGACTGAGCGTCCACTATTGCTCAATTTATGATGATGTCTACATGACATAACACATCTAATCTTCAGTTATTAAATAGGGTAGGAACTGTGAATCTCAGTTTTTAAAAGTAAATACTGAAAATTAAAAAAGACAGAGATACTCTTCTATATTACAAAATAAAGAAGTGATAATACCAAGATTCCAATTCTGATCTGACAGATTCCAACCATCAAGCAGCATGTGGCAAAGACAATCTAGAAACCTGTTCCTTCTCCGGCTTGGGTCCCATCCCTCTGTCCTACTCTGAAAACAATACTTACATCCCAGATTGCAGATGATGAAACAGACTGGACTCTCCACCTCCCATAAGCCAAGGTTGAGAACTTGGAGTCCAATGGTGAGTACATGTGACCACAACATCTTAGGTTCAATGGAGTTCAGTGAGTCATGGGAATTCCATGCCCTGATAATTGGGACTTCAATTAAGAGAAAACTCTCAGATATGAATTCCAAATTTGTCTTAAGCAATTCCCTCCCAACACAAGGCAACTCTTCATGCAAAAAAGGTATTCCAAAGCCAGGAGCACCCCTCAAAGTCTCACTGATGAGCCTCAGAGAAACAGTAAAATGATTTTTTTTAAATAATTAACAAAGGGCTGGAGAGATGGCTCAGAGGTTAAGAACACTGGCTGCTCTTCCAGAGGTCCTGAGTTCAATTCCCAGCAACCACATGGTGGCTCACAAGTATCTAGAAGGAGATCTGGTGCCCTCTTCTGGCATGCAGGCATACATGCAGGTAGAACATTGTATACATAATAAATAAATCTTAAAAAAAATAATTAACGAAACTAACATTTCCTGACAAGATTTTATCAACCAGCTGAGCATAATTTTTGTATGATCCTACCCTTTTCTGATCTTAAACATGAAGCAGTTCCTACCTAAATACTAAAGTCAAAAAGGGAAGGGGGGATTTCTTCCTCAATCTGTGCTTACCCTCTAAGATGCCTTCCTTAGACTGAACCAGAGTTTCTCATCTTTGGGCCATGATAAGATTTAAGTTAGGAATCTTCCAGGTTCCCTGGAAGTATACTTAATTCCCTTTATCATTATTGTCTCTAAAAACACAAAGTTCTATCACAAAGTAGGGCCATAAAACATAATTTAAGGACTAATCTGCCTTTAGTCCTATTCTTCACTAAAGCTGAAAGAGATACCCTCTTCATTGTTTTTAAATATCAAGAGACATTGCAGGAGGGAAAAGATGTGTAAAATATTAACTGAGTCTAGTAATTAAGCCAGCTACTTAGTCATAATGGAAGCTAGCAAATATTAGACACACACACACACACACACACACACACACACACACACACACACACGTTATTTAATAGGTCCAAATTTGTTCCTAGCACTTAAAATAAAGTGAGTGTCATTCCTGGTTCTGACACAGTACAGAGAATCTTCTACTTACAGACTAGCTTGCTAATACTAGCCCATTATTAAAATCACTTAAGCACAAACGCAAAATTTTAGTATAGAAACAATGGTTATATCATCTATTGGGGGCTAAGAAAGTTGGCATACATTCCTTTCTCTCCTACTACTTGTATGCCTATGGATTAACAATAAAAAGAAATTCTAGATATTCTATAAAATCAAACTTATGCAATGCTGCAGTCAATACAGAATATTTACAATTGCAAAAGAACATGCATACTTTTCAGGCAGTTCCTAATTTTAAAATAACAATAAAAGTATGGGAATTTTAACACGTGCAGGAACAATTCACACATCTAAGAGTAAGTCTTAAAGCAACTGGCATCATAGTTATTTCACAGACATATTTTGTAGGTAAAACCTCTTTAGCAATTCATAAAATAGGAAAATAAAGCTTCAAGATTAAATTTAAGGTTTGGCAATTATATATAAAATGTATATAATGCTCAGTGGACAATGAACACAAACATATTATGGTTTATAGGGCTAATTCATTTTTCTCATAAATTTCAAGGAATATGTCAAAAGCCAGTCATGTATATGATTATTATTAAAAATAATGACACTATGTAAACAACACACATTGCCCAGATTCAATATAGGTAAAATGAAAGGCAGAGTCAAAATCAGGAGCTTGCAGAATGTTCTACCCTCCCTGAAACAGTCTAGGGACGTTGTCCATTATTAAATAATTGCATAATACCTTTTCCTTAATTTCAGAGGCATTTCCACAGTCTGATTACTTGGGTTAGTTAATTCAGTCCAAATTAAAGCTATAAGTTAAAGAATATGTTATTTTAATTGGATATTTTTAAAAACCAGGGTGAAGTATTACTTCATGTGAAGTCAAGAAACTACCACAAAGACATTTGCAAATCCCTATTTATTGCTACTCTACTCACAATAGCAAGAAAACTGGACTAGCCCAGATGCCCGTAGTATGAATGAATTATGAAAATATATGTGTTTACAATGGAATTTTATTGTCACAAAGAAAAAAATGTAATTCTCAGAAAAATGAATGGATGAGGAAGTTATTCTATTGAGTGTGCTAGATAGTTTTATGTCAACTTAACACAAGCTATAGTCATCTGAGAAGAGGGAACCTCAATTGAGAAAATGCCTCCATAAGATCAGGTAGGCAAGCCTGTAGGGCATTTTCTTAATTAGTGATCAATGGGGGAAGGCCCAGTGTATTGTGAATGTGATACCACCCTGGGCTGGTGGTCCTGGGTTCCATAAGAAAGCAGGCTGAGCAAGCTATGTGAAGCAAGCCAGTAAGCAGCACCCTCCATGCCTCTGCCTCAGCTCCTGCCTCCAGGTTCCTGCCCCGTTTGAGTTCCTGTCCTGGCTTCCTTTGGTGATGAACAATGCTATGGAAGTGTAAACCAAGTAAACCCTTTCCTTCCCAATTTGCTTTGGTCATAGTGTTTCATCACAGCAATAGTAACCCTTACTAAGAGAGTGAAATAATCCAGACTCAGACAAGTACTGTCTGCCTTCTCTCACATGTGGAACCTAGCTTGAAGTGTCTTATGGAACTTAATACTTTATATACTAATTAAGATTCAAAAGAAATAAATGTAAATATACACAGACATAAAACCAGAGGGTAGAAAGCCAGAGGTTAAGGGTGTAGGAGCTGGGAAGATGCTATTCAAAGGACACAAAATTTCAGTCAGATAGGAGGAATCAGTTCAAGAGATCTTTTTACATCATGGTAACTATGGAGAGTAATATATTCTATACTTGACAGTTACTAAGACAGTAGTTTTGTTTTGTTTTTTTACATTTACTTATTTATTGTGTATGTCGGGGGCAGGGAGAAAAATGTATGACAGTCAGCTCTCTCCTAACCACATGGGTCTCAGAGATTGAATTCAGGTCATCAAGTTTGTCAGCAAGCACCCTGACCCAATGAGCCATCTCACTGACCTCACTGGCCCGATAAAACGGCAGATTTTAAGATGTTCTCAACACAGAAGAAAGAAGAAGAAGAGGAAGAGGACAAGAACAAGAGGAGGAGGAGGAAGGGGGCAGAGGAGAAAAAGAAAGAATAAAAAGAAAGAAGGGAAAGAGAGAAAAGGGAGGGAGGGAAGGGAGAGAAGAAAGAGAAGAAGTGTTAGAGTTGGTAAAGTGCTTACTGTGCAAACACAAGGAACTGAGGTGGATCTCCCCCCAGAACTCACATAAAAAAGCTGGACACATTGACACATGCTTGTTGTAATCCTAGCACTGGGGAGGTGGAGACAGATGAATCTTTGGAGGCCTGCTAGCCAGCATCCCAGCCTATTTGATAACCTCCAGGTCATCGAGAGACTCTGTCTCAAAAATGTGATGGAGGAGGAGGAACACCTAAAGTTGTCCTCTGGCCTTTACACGTATACACATACACAAAACGTATGTGAAGGAAAGCATATGCTAATATGTTTTATTTAATTGTTTTACAATGTATACACATATCAAAACATTTTGTAAACTATAAATATTTTTATTAGGTTACATAACCAACACCTATCTGAACCATTTCCCTCTGGAATTCAGTGAAAACCCAGATCTTCTTTTGTTATTAGTTCTTTGAGGGCTGCAGAGATGGTTAAGTGAGTGTAGTGCTTCCAGGAAGCATGAAGATCTGTGTCTGACCCCAGAGCTTCCACAGGGCCAGACATCACAGTACGTGAGTCTGTAATCCCGGCTGCTCATCTGAGGCAGAGAGGAGAATCACAGCCTTGCATGTGCAGTGGACAGGAGACTCTGGCTCAAGGGAAGTAGAAGAGGAACACCAACACTGTGTTAGCTACTGTTGTGTCAACTTGACACAAGTTAGATCCACTGGGAAGAGGAAACCTTAATTGAGAAGATGCCTCCACCAAATTGCCTATAAGCAAGTCTGTGAGTCATTTTCTTAATGATCAATGTGGGAGGGCCTTTATTTTTAAGATAAAATAAACCCTTTCCTCACCAAGTTGCTTTTTGGCCATGATGTTAATCACAGCAATAGAAAACAAAGTAAGGCGGGTTCCACCTATTCCTCCCCTCTCTTCCTGCATCGTCATTCCCATAGGCCTATGCATATCCTTTCTGTTCCCTTCCCTTAATAAACTCTTATAGTAGGTTTTGTTGTACCTCATGGCTTTTCTCACACAGTAAACAGTACTGCTTAATAAATAAGAGCAGGAATAGCAAAGAAGGCCTGAGCAGGCAGACCCCTACTCCTGACATGCTGACTGCCTCTGACCTTTTGCCCTAGCTAACACCCCACCCCATAGGGAAGAGCCTATCAGGAGCCATGAACACTTCACCCCACCGTGGAGGGCCAATCAGAAGCTGACAAACAACTCCAGGTGCTGAAGCTACAATGTCGCAATTCCCTAGACCCAAGGGAGCTCAGTTTAGGTACTGCTAACTAGGGCTGGAGCCAATCCCAGTTCAGTAACTAGGCCATGTTGGCCCCCAAGGACTGCCCCATGTCCAGCCACTATAAAAACCCTCTCCCTGTGCTGCTCAAGGTCTCTCTCCTGCTCTGCTGCTGCCTCAGCTGGATGGAGCCGGAGTTAACTTGCCTCAGTTGGACAGAGAGGCTCGAGTTAACTCCTGTTGGAGTTCCTGGCCACTGCACATGCACAGTTCAGTAGCCAAGCAAGGGGCCTTACATCCTAGTAATTCGTGTGGTGTGTGATCACATAATTTGCACGCAGGGTGATCATGCAATCTATGTATATGCATGGTGTAGCTCCTTAAAAAGTGGGCCAGGCTCCTCCCCTTCCTCTTTCCCTTCTCCTCTTTCTCAGATCTGGTCACATTCTTTCCTGTCTCCCTCTCTCCTCCTAATAAAACTCTGATAATAGGTTCTGTCGTACCTCATGGCTTTTCTCTCATGGTAAACAGCGCCGCTACCATCGTGCCGCAGCTGCCACATTACCAATAACTCATATTAAAGACTCTTCGTTTTTGCATCAGATTAGGTCTCTTGGTGATCCTTTGGGGATCTGGATTTGGGTATAACAGCACACATGTGGTGCACATACATACATGAAGGCAAAATACTTGTCTTAGTTAGGGTTTTATTGCTGTGAAGGGACACCATGACCACAGCAACTCTTATAAAGGAAAACATTGAATTGGAGCAGGCTTGCTTTTCAGAGGTTTAGTCCATTATTGATATGGAGGGAAGCATGGCAGTGTGCAGGCAGATATGGTGCTAGAGGAGGAGCTGAGAGTTCTACATTTAGATCCACAGACAGCAGGGAGAGACTGCTACACTGGGCATCGCTTGAGCATCTGATACCTCAAAGTCCTCCTCCCATGACATACTTCCTCTAACAAAGCCACACCTCCCAATAGTGCCAGTCCCTATGAGCCTCTGGGGTTATTTTCATTCAAACTACCACAACACTCATACACATAAAATAAAATAAGGAAATGTTAAAAAAAAGGGGGGGGGGNAAGGAGGAGGAATAGGTTCTGGGTTAGTGAGATGACTCACTGACCTGAGTTTGGCTCCTAGCATGCACATTGGCTGGCTCACAACCTCCTGTAACTCCAGCTCTAGGGGACCTGAAGCCTTCTTGTGACCTCTGCACTTAAGAATACTCAAGTGCACATACCCACACACTCATACACATAATTAAAAATAAAACAAATCTTTAAAATTGTATTAAAAAGAAGCAGAATTTAGTAGAAGATTTTCCAGACATTGGGACATGTCCTTGAAGGG
>LZPO01035623.1:31353-46499 GCA_001675575.1 Neotoma lepida | reverse complement strand
AAACACATCACCTCGTGCTCATGAGAGAGTAGGTATCCAAGAAATGCTTGGGAAAAGCATGAGGAATGGAGGAAGGTTATGGATATCTATTGCATCAAAGGAAACCTATCTCTGCTTAGATTGTTTTACATGAGAGAGAAATGCCATGACTGATAGATACCTTATTTAAGGATAATAATTCTTCCCTGAAAGAATGAGAATTCTAATAGTAGGTTGTAGTCTAGCATGGGGACTACAAAGAGTTAATTGTTTAGGAAGGAAAGTTTTTAAAAAAGTTGTTAGAAGTAGTTTGTAGTATGGTCCAATAATTGTTGGTTATAAAGGTCTCCAGCTTTTAATTCCTGCCTGTGGTTTTAATTAGTTTTAATGAATGTAAATCATGTGGTCCTCTACTGACCTGCTCAAGTTCATTACTCTCTAGGTTGTCTGAAGCTAGTTGTTTCAGGATTACCTGTCATGCTCAGAAAGAAGAACCCCTGTCACTCACACAGCTGCATAGAAGGGCTGTTTTCTTCTGGGGATGAAATTGAATCCATACAAAATATGCAGCTTCAGTGAGCAGCTTGTGTGTTCGTGGGTAACAGGAGAGGAGACTCTCAGATGCCCGAAAGACACAGGCTTCAGATAAAAAGTGAATGCCTGAAATTCCTTTGATCAAATTTGCCTTATTAATGTGATATGTCCATATGCACTTACTGATTTTTATTGTGATTGAACTTGTCTTTATTTGAAAAAGTAGGGGCAAAGTTTAGGGCTTAAATTCAATGTAATGCATTGCCCCCTGGATTGTTGGCCAGATTAACAACACTAAGCGTGTGTTTCTCTCTGTGGAGATCCAACCAGAAAGCAGTTGGTTACAGCCTTAATGATCATTATTTCTTATAGAGTTATTTTAATTATTACCTAATAATAATTATTAATAATTTTATATGATCAATTGTATGTATTAAATTCAGGACACAGCATTAAATATTTTTAATATATAGTCTTTATTGTGATAAAACATATTCAGTTTTTTTCTTACATAAATAAAATCTCTACAGTTGTTCACAAGATAAGCCATTGGAGAACACCAATATATCTTTTTCACAAGGAAACTTAACATTGATATAATAGTTTAATCTGCAAATTGTAGTCTTCCTTTGTCAGTTGTTATTATAGTGTCTAATTTGTATTCATTTTACTAAGCCAGTGTTCACTTATTTGGTTAAGTATTCTGGATGTTTATCTGCTCATGTGTTTGATGTTTACATGATGATGAAAATATTGGAATGTTTTTGAGTATGATAGAGTCTTTCTTGGGGAGCTAAAGTCTTGGAAACTTGATGGCCGCTAAAGCCATGCCTAGCCAGCAGCTTTCAGGTTCTTGACTTGTGAATTCAAAGAATGAAATTTATGGGCCACAGATGGTATGTTTCAGAGAGAAGTTTATTATATATTTGTAGATGGCAGCTTAGCTATGTTGAGTGAGAGCAAGAGAGTGAGAGAGAAAGAGCTAGAGGGTGAGAGATCTTGTAAGGAGACATCCAGAAAATAGCTTGCCACTGAGCTGCTAATCTGGGGGTGTTTTAATGGACTTACTGGCAGAAACTTGGATGAGGTGGGGATACCAATTGGCCCACCCACTTGTCCAGGTGCCTCCTCTTAGCATTGGTAACATAAGTACATATAGCTCTTAGGCAGAAGAGCTCAATTAGGTTGTAACAAAGAACAGGAAAGAGAGCTTTCTGGTGTTTCTGGCCTCCAGCAAGAGGAACTTTACGCTGCTTTGGGTTCCTGCCCTACATGCCCAGTTTCTAGTTCTTGGTATTATCACTGTTGGATGAGATTAACATTTAAATCAGAAGAAAGCAGATTATATGGGTGGGTTCCACTTACTCAGTTGAAGAATTGAGTAGAACAAAGACTAGCCCTTGACTTCTGTAGGGTAACTCCAATTAAACTCTTTGATTTGAATGTACATACACACGCAAACACACACACTACATAGACTTCACATGTGTGTGTGTTCCCATATGGATTTTTCAAACATTTTCAGTACTAGTTATCCATTACCCAAATGCCCATACACATAAACCTCCCTTCCCATGATTCCCCCTTTCCCTTTCATATCACTTTGCTCTTTTATCCTTCACCCTTAAGATCTTTCTTCTCCCTCCCCAATGGTCTCTTTCTAGTTTTCTGGATGCTACAAGTGCTTCAAGTTAAACACAGAACTCTAAAGATTCAATGTTAATATTCATGTATGAGTGAGAACACATAACGCTTATCTTTCTGGGTCTGGGATACATCCCTCAGTATGATGTTTTCTAGTTCCATCTATTTACCTGTGAAATAACATTTTTGTTTTTCTTTACAGCTGAATAAAGTTTCAGTGCAAATGGTACATTTTCATTACCCATTCATCAGTTGATGGACATCTAGGCTATTTCCAGCATGCAAATCTGACCAAGAACGCATGGTTGGGAAGCTTATGGGCCCTAGAAGTTAATCTACTACTATTACTTTGCTAAATAGATATAGTTTCAAACTGTCTTTTAAATTAATATCTCTATGTCCATAGACTAGTGCAATGCTCAGTCTTTATCAGGGAAGTTTCTTTGCAGTGCATGGTGATTACTCTAGACGTTCACAACTGACCAAAGTGCAGAGAATAAGTTCCAGTGGAGTGTTCAATTGTATTTTTATCCACTCATCCACCACAAAAAAACAAGAAAAGTCAGTGACAGAGTTAAAACTAGAAAAACAATTAGATTTACCTACTCTTTCATGACTCATGTGTCTATTACTGCATTCCCTACTTCCTCATCACCTAATAATTACTTTTCTTTATATATGTTATACTGTACCCACATGCACATTTGTGTACACACACACACACACACACACACACACACACACACACAGTGTGTGTGTGTGTGTGTGTGTGTGTGTTATAGGATAGGAGCCATATATGAAGGAGAACATGCAATTTTTTTTTCTTTTGTGTTGTCACATTTGGCAACTTGACATAAACTAGTTATCTGTGAAGAGACACCTGAATTGAGGAATTGNTTCCATAATATTGGCTGGTAGGCAACGTTATGGAGGTATTTTCCTGATCAGTGATTATGTGGGAGNGTCCAGCCCACTATGGGTAGTGCTACCTCTGGGTGGTCCTGTGTTGTATAACAAAGCAAGCTGAGAAAGCCATGTAGAGAAAGCCAGTAAGCAGCATTCCTTCATGGTCTCTGCTTCAGTTCCTGCCTCCAGGGTCCTGCCTTGAGTTGCTTCCTTGGCTTCCCTTGATGACAGACTATGATAATTTATAGACTAAATAAACTCTTTCCTCCTCAAGTTGGNTTTGGTTAGGATTTTATTACAGAAACCAAAAGCTAACTAGGACAAAAATTCACAGCAGAGAGTGGGATTGTTGTGATAGTTGTGACCATTTTGGTTTTTTGGGAGGATTGTGGAGGTATTTTTTATTTTTGAATTAGAAACAACTGTTAAATGCTCAGAGCTTAATGNNCTGTCGACAGATCTTTGAAGATAAGGAATGTTGAGAGAAGTTCAGATCAGGACACTTGGTTTGTGAAGTTAAAAAGGAGATCAAATACTACACCATGGCCATTCATATGAAACTTTTGCTTTATTCAGCCAATTGGTGGTGGTTAGCTAGAGCTAAGGAATTACCTGTGAGTAATAAGAAATGATGAAATCTCCTGGGAAGTATTTTTTCAGAATCAGTACACAGAAGCCGTGGTCCAGAGGGGGCCAGTACTGTATCTCAAGTTGAGATCTGAACTTAGTACTGTGTAGGATTCTCTTACATGCTACTTGTTTTGGTGACATGAAANTTACAGGATTAAAGGGATCATGGAGAGAAGCTGAGGCTTGGCATCATGAAGCTGGGTCAGAGTCCCTCAAGAGAACCCTTAGAGGCCATTGGTAAAAGGGTAGCCTCAGCTGCAGTTGGATGGCATATTAGTTATGTCAGGACTATGGGATAACCATCAAGGACATTGGCTGGTGTGGAATGAAGCTGGACTGAGATTATAAGTCAAGCTGTAAGTGTTGGATGGCAAGCCAGAGAACTGGAGCTANGCCAGTTCTTTGGAACCCAGAAGATCATGAGTGAGTTCCAGATGTCAGACACTGAGCTATTGCTACTGTTGAAGTTTGTTTTTGCTTTGATCTGATATTGTGCCCTGGTTCTTCCCTCTCAGAACAAGAAGGTAGATATGTTTTTTATTTTTATTTTTATTTTATAGGAGCNCACAGTTAAGAGACTTTGGATTTTAAGAGAGACTTTTGACAGTTAAAGTATTAAACATTTTAAAGATGGGGAGATTTTTTTTAAGTTAGTTTGTGTTTTATACTGTGAAATTAACACAAGATATTGGAACTAAACAAGAAAAGGAAAGGTTATGGTTTAGCTGTAACGTGCTTGTGTGTCAAGTTGACTAGGAGACTCTGTTCATGTGATATATGCTCTAGTACCTTGGGAAGAGGGAACCTCAATTGAAGAATTTCTTCCATCAAATTGACCTCTGGGCAAATTTTCTGGGGGCATTTTCTTAATGATTAATATGGGAAGGCCCAGCCCATTGTGGACAGGGCTACCTCTTGGTAGATGGCCCTGGGTTGTATAGGAAAGCAAACTAAGCAAGTCATGGGGACCAAGCCAGTGAGCAGAGAGCCTTCATGGTCTCTGTTTCAATTCCCTCCTCCAGGTTCTTGCTGTGAGTTCCTGCCTTGTTTTCCCTCCATAATGAATCATAACCTATAAGTCAAATAAATCCTTTGACCCTATGTTGCCTTTGGACAGTATTTAACGCAACAGTAGAGAAGCAAACTAAAACAAACTGCCAGCCCCTGCAGGGAGAGTCAGTTCTTTAAGGGTATGGCCCTGGTAAGGATATGGCCCTGGTAAGTTAACNATGCTCCAGATGGTGACCTCACCCCCATGCATTTATCTGTAGCCAAAATTGNACTGGGTGGGAGTGCATGAAGGGGCCAGTCCTGCAGAACCATAGCTGCAGAATCTCCATGACTTGGGGCAACAGTGGGATATAGGAAAGACGTTTTGGTGAGAGTCCAGTATTGATGGTGTACCAGAAGCCAGAGGCCCTGAACCAAACTAATGACTTACTGTCTAAACATTTGCAAGCAAAGATGTTTGGACAAAAGGGTATACTTTGTAACGCACCATAGCTCCCAAGGTCACTACAACAAATGAATATGTGATGGAGAGTTGGGAGAGATGGAGAAGCAAAGTGTTTTCTCTTTTTTATGTTTTTGAGGAGGTGCGAGGCTACAAGGGTAGAGGGCAGACATGGGAGGACTGGGAAGNGAGTGGGATTGGGGAGCTTGATGTGAAATTCCCAAGAAATCAATAAAAAGAATTACATTAATTAAAAGAAAGAAGACAGAAATTTGGGAGGGGGGTAAGAACTGAGTCTAGAAGGAGTTAAGGGGAAGAGGTATGAATGTGACGAAATACATGTATGAAACTCTCAAAGAAGTAATAAAAGTATTGCATTAAAACAATCAACTCTTCTAGGGGAATTGAGGTTTCTGGCCTTCAGACTGAAAGAGCATTACCAAGTCTCAGGCAGTCCAGTTGCTGGCCAACTGTGCCGAATTTGGGACTTGCCGCCTTCAGTTAATTCTGTCCAGGAAGTGATTTATTGTTGGCTCTCTTCTGTTGGAGAAAACTGACTATACATTTTCTTTTATGGTTTGTTTTCTAGTCCAGGATTCAATCCAGGATTATGTATTCAATTTAGCTTTCATATGTCTGTGTCTTCTTTTAGCGGGAATAGCTCCTTACCTTTCCTTTCTGTTTCATACCATTGACATTTTGGAATATACTAGGATAGTTGATTTTTTAAGAAGGCATATTTGGGTTCCTCTGATATTTTCTTATGATAATATTNAAGTTTTATGTCTTTGGTGAAATATTACATAAAAATTACATTGTTTTCTATGTGTGAACATGTACCTTATTGATGACATTTTTATTATTTAAATTTTCTCATACAATACATTTTGATCATTTTATTGCCCCTCCCTTAAGCCCTCCCAGCTTCCCTAACCTCTGTACCCATCCAAAAACATAAAAACAAAAAACCAACAAAATGAAACTTGAAAAGGCAAAACACCAAACCACAACCACACCACCACTGCAACAAAGCACACAAAAAATGTGGAGTCCATTTTGTGTTTGTCAACTGCTTCTGACCATGAGGCCTGCTCTGGACTAAGGTTGATATACTCAATGTTGTCCCATTGGAAAAAAACCATTTTTCCTTTCCCAGCAGGTATCAACTGCAAATGGCTTCTTGCTGTGGGGTAGGATTTTGTGCCTATATTCCCTTCTTCATGCTGGGATTTTGTCTTGCTTGAGCTTGTACAGGTCTTGTGCATGCTATCACAGTTTCCGGGAGCTGCTGTGTGCATCAGTCCTGTTTTGTGTGGAAGAAACGTTTTCGTTGGATTCATCACCATCTGCAGTTCTTAAAACCTTTGAGTCTACTCTTCCGCAGAGATCTCTTCACCTTGAGGGGAGTGCTTTGATATAGACATCATACATAGATCTGAGTGCTCCATGGTCTCTTGTGGGTTTCTGGGTTAATTACCATTTACTGCAAGAAGAAGATTCTGTGATGAGGGTGGAGTGATGCAGGGGACTGTGGGTATAGCAATACCGATGATGTATTTTTGACCACTTGTTTACAGTGGGAGCAGGCTCNCACTCTGTTAGCCCTAGTTTTTGTCTTTGGTAAGTACTAGTGATTTGTGGGAAGATACAAAGATACGATGATGATGCTACATAAATTTTCCCTTTTATAAGGGACAACTATGTGTTTTCCATTTTAAACTTTTTGCCACTAGACCTGGCATCCATTGATGATTCTTGTTTTAATAAATTTCACAAGGATGGCTTATTAAAAATCTTTCTAGGATTATTAGGTGACATTTTGCTGTAAAAAATCACTCTTTTCCATTTAGTTATTTGTGCATTTGTTAAAAAGACACAAGAATTTGTATTTAAGTCAAAAGACCACCATATATAACCTTCTNTATNTATTGTGATGATAAAAACATTCTAGATTTAATAAGTAAGTGTCCCTTCAAGATGGCTGCTGGATCTTTTGGTTAGTTCTTTGTAACTTTTGGAGCATTTCTGTTTCTTTTTTCTGATANAAGAAGTTGTACCCTATCAATTTGGTATTTTCATGTTGCANCCTTGGNATGCAGCAATGTTTCCAGAGAGTCCTATTTCTGTTAGTGACAACAGAATTAGAAAACAAAGGTTTGTGTGCCGTTGTGTCTTTTTAACAAAGCCAGTGTTTAGAATGAGCAAGCAGTGAACGATGATGGGAGCAGCTACTCTGACAGCTAGACAGTATACACAGCTAGACAGTATACACAGCTAGACAGTATACACAGCTAGACAGTATACACAGCTAGACAGTATACACTGGAATGAAATTTGCTCATCAGTTGCTGAAACTGAGGGGACAGGGTACACTTAATAAAGAAAATTAACAAAATCTTATAGTTGAGTTTTAGTTTAGAAAAGGCTCACTGAAGTCAAGAAAAGGAAGCTGTATATAATCTGTGATTTTTTTTCCAGTGAGTGGTGTTACTTTGTTACAAGAAACATCCNGGTGCTGTAGCTTCTACAAATGAGTGAGATTGTTTAAGCCTTACTATGTCACCAAAAGACCAAATAGTGACAGTAATAAAATAGACTTGACATATTTTGCATATAAATAATTAAAAATGTAATATTGATGCAATTGAAGAATTTAAGAAATGGCAATTGTTTCAGCTTGGAGATACTGACAATGCAAAGGTCAGACCTGTGACAGCTGCTGAATCCCAGGAAAATAGCACAGCATTGCACCATAAAGTGGGAAGAAATTAGGGAGGTTAGCCACCGAAGGATGCAGCATGCAAATGAAAAACTCTGTCTAGAAAAACTAAGAAATAGTCAATTAAGGGCTGGAGCTACAGACCTGTGGTAGACTGCTTGCCTAGCGTGCAATGCTATATTCAATTCCCAGTAGAGAGAAAGTCAATTAAAATATACAAAACTCCATAAATAACAAGTTACTCAACTAAACCAAAAAACAATGAATTGTAAGAATAGGTATGTAAGTTGCCTGTAAACTTCTAGAAATGGGTCTTTGACAATTATCTTTTCTTTAAGGCAGAGAAAACTTAATTAGAAAACTTATTACATCAATAAAGANAATGGCATTAATAAATAATGATCATATTAATAAAATTGCTAAAACATATTGCCTATAATTGTGGGGTATATGATGGGGTATTGTGGGCAGAGGGTTAGATAATGATGTCACTTATAAAGGTTCAGAATATCCTGAGAAAGGTATTTTAAATTCTGATGCTAAATAGAAAGTAACATTTGGTAAAATGGTAAAAATACTTTGATACTATCAAAATCTGAAGAGGACTCATGGTGATTTAGGGAGAGAGGAAAAAAAGACCCTAGATACTGTGGTTAGTTGGAAATAAGAAACTCACTGATTCGTCTTAGCAAGTGAAGAGGAGAAAGCCAGTGTTTTGCAGAACATGTTGAGGAAGGCAAAGTAGAAATCAATAGATAATACTTGCTGCCTAATGATTTTACCATAAGGGAAAAAACTGACAGCTAAATATTTCATGCAATTTGCTAGAAACTCAGAATAGGACTTGTATGGCTGCACAAAAATGATTGCCAGACTTGAGGACAGAGAACCATGGACCAGAGCAGATAGCACAGTATCATTCTTGTGATGTTGACTGAGGGGCCTCATCTGTTCCTCAGTGACTAGAAGCTGGAAATGGCTCTAAGAACCTTCTCTTTTCTGTTTGCAGTTATAGACATGGGATGGCTTGTTTAATTCTTCTTATACAAGTTGATTGGAGGCACATGCAGGGTTTGGTTTATGGGTTTTTCCNTGTAAACTACAACTCACCCATGGGACCTTTCTTGGGGCAGGTGAATTCCCACTGAGTAGCAACTTTATTCAGGTGCCATTGTAGCAGCTCTATGATGTTCAAGCCCAGAGGCGTGTTTTTGCCATGACAAGGATGAACTGGCATCGATATGGCTTCATGNTTTATGTGTAATGCAGATCAGAGCACGGAGACCTGTTGAACAGTACATGCTGGATGCCTTCGGGGTCACACGGAAGTCTCACATTTTTCACTTCCATGAACATGTTGGTATTGCTACCAACAATTTATCCATTGAGACCCCAGTCCTCACTGTAATGATCAGTGGAGATAGAGCCTCTGGAAGGGTGTGAGAGCAGGATTCAGGGTGAGATTTGTAGCTTTATAAGAAGAGGAAGAGAAATCACTCTGACACTGAGAAAGTGGCTATCTGTAAGCCAAGGAACGAGCTCTCACNAGNAGTTTACTTGGCAGTACTTGGAGCTTGGACTTTCTGGTCTCCAGGACCATGGGAAACAAGTGCTTATGGTTTAAGCCAACCCAGTCTATTGTGCTTTGTTGTAGCCTACCAGACTAACACAATCTTATAGATGTCTTCACTACTTATTGAGTTATTGTAAGCTATATCAACAAAATGGGTAGGATATACGTGAAGTTCTTGTTCTGGGGGACTTCTTGCTCTGTCAGCAAAATCATATGGGAAATCAGTTCATAATCAGAAAGCGACTGTGTGACCACTGACCTTGAAAAAGACACATCAGAGGAATTAAATATTAAACAAATGAGTTGATGAGTGTGTTGGAAAATCCAAGGGATATTTCTCTCTCATTTGCAGTTCTCAATTCAGTTGGTCAAGTCTACTTCTTTCCTCTTCCTTGATCTGACCTTCTTCTAGCACCCNCNCCCCCCAGTTCTCTAAGTGCTCCTTTCTGGGTTCCTTGTCTGGCTCAGCCTGTATTTCACCTGAACATACCCCGAGTTTTCCCGTTTTTGGACTTTTATCATTCATATTGTATCCCTAAAACATTTACTTTCTTCATTTCTACTCACGGGGAAACCAACTGCTTTTAAGAACCAGCTCNAGGTAAGCCTCTATTACAGAATCTCTGTAAAGGAACTCAATCATGTCCAGAATTTTTAGATTTAACTTTTTAGGCTAGGGACTAGATANGGGAAACCTGTTGGGAAATCAGTGAACCGAGTAGATTACAAATACATGCCTCATTGTAGATGAAATTCCAACAGAAGTTCCAATGCAAGGATGANGGCAGAAGTATGACACATATTCAGAGAGCTCATAGATGTGTATACATACACACATACATACATACATGTATATGGTCAAGCCTCAGCTAGAAAAAGAAATCATAAGCATAGAATTCAGTATGATGTTTCTTCTGCAGGGTGGAAATGCAGAAGTGATGTTGTAATTAAGCCAGGTGAGAACCCATAGGTATTCATTCTGCTATATTTTATGCTTTACCTCTACCTCATATATTCTTTAATTGTGGCAAGTGTGTCAAATGAATCATGAGTGAAAAATTTTATTGCTGCTTATCAGCTTATAATATTCATTCAAAACTTGGTGAGTTCCATTTTATTTAAAAATTCCCCTGCTTGACTTAGAGAAGTACTTGAATAGCCTAGCTGGAAGTTCAGAGACTTCCAGGGAGAATGTCACTTTTAAAGGTAGTATCCTATGGGGACGAGGGATGCAGACTGCCATGTGTGAGCTATATCAACTGTAGAAATGTCCCATTTTCCTGTCTGTCACATGGATGTAACAGTGATTCTTGCTTTTACTGTAGAGGGTCATTACGGTGTTAAAATGTATTAATGTGCCGGGCGGTGGTGGCACAAGCCTTTAATCCCAGCACTCAGGAGGCAGAGGCAGGCAGATCTCTGTGAGTTCGAGGCCAGCCTGGGCTACCGAGTGAGCTCCAGGAAAGGTGCCAAAGCTACACAGAGAAACCCTATCTCGAGAAATNAAAAAAATGTATTAATGAAACTAATTTCTTAGAAAATCTATTGTGAGTGCTTAAGAACAAGTAAATGTAAACTCTCATTTGTTGGAGATTTTAGGTATTCCTGTTAGCTTCAAATCAGGAGATACTACCAGGGTATCACAGTTAAAGCTGTGAACTAACCGAACTTGCTTGAGAAGATGTATAAAAATTATGGCTAACTCATGGTTTTTAAAACATTTTTTTAGACAGGGTATCACTATGTAGCTCTGTCTGGCCTGGAACTCATTATCTAGACCAGGCTAGCCTCAAGCTCAGAGATCTGCCTGTCTCTGCTTTCCCAAGTGCTGGGATTAAAGACTTGTGTCACCATGACCACATGGCTAACTCATCAGTACCTAAGGAGCAATGACTTTTCCCAGGGACATGTCGGGGGCCAGCTTGGAGACAGGCTCCCACATTTTACTCTAGGATACTCTTAAGGAATGAGGGATAAGAGATTTAGATAGAAGGATAGAGAGGAGAGAAACACACAGAAACACAGGATAGCCTCAGGAGGGCCTGGATCCTTATCCACCAGCCCCTTCTGGCTCTTCTAAAGGGCTATTTATAGGAATGCCAAGGGGTGGAGCAAAGACCTCCCCCTAGCTCAGCCAAGTGTAGACCCTTCCAATCACCTAGTAACCATNCACATGGTCAAGCAATCCTCTAATGCAGCCCTACTGGGTAAAGTAAAGCAAGCTCAGATCTCACTAGGAAACCTTTGTGTGCCTCCACAGGGACAGGTACCTGTAACCCTCAGCAGGGCACCTGTTTTCCTGGTGTTGAGAGGCCTAGAAATTTCAATTTCAATATTAAGAGAATGATTGAGATTTACAGTGACCGCCAAACATCTTTCAATTGTAATTTATTTAATCATTCATCAGCTGTCAATCCATCCATTCATACCTTGCTTCATTTCCACAAGGACACAGAGCAGTTCATATGAAATTCACACAATGAGGAAGCCCTGTGCTTTCTATATTCNAGTCTAAGATATTAATAGATACCCTAGCACAACTGTTTCCTGGATTCAGAGCGGGTATTTATTGCAGACCCTCTGAAGGGAAGGCTTGAAGAGCCACTCTCTACTGTCAGGGGAAGCCCGTGTACTCTTTTGGGCACAGAGCAATCGTCATGTAGAAGTGCTGCACATGTGATACCTTAGGGCTTCTTCAGGTTTCCATTTGCATCCATGTTATCTGTGCTTCCTAGTTACAGATTCTCNTAGGACGTCAGAACGCCAGTGGTTAATTTCAGTGTGGCACACTACAATTACAGCCCCCCTCTGCCCTTTTTATTTTTTGAGAGGAAAATTATTTCTGTGTTTGAGTTTGGGGTGTTTTGAGATTGTAGCACANTGATGAATGTTCTTGGAATTATTCTATCTGTAGATAAGGAGGACTAACGTACATTCTGTGCAGAGGGCATAGTGGGGTCCTCTATCTGAGCAGNTAGGCATTCTCCACGAGACAAGTTGCTCCTCCTCATACCCCATTGTTCCCTATCNGACTGATTGCTAGAAGTCCTAAAAGATGATAGGAAGAGAGCGGCAAATGAGGAGAAAGCGTGGATGATGAACACATGGCTTCAGAGAAGCTGGGCTGTGAATGTGCTATGGCTTCTGAAGGGATTGCAGAAGGAAAAGCGGGGACTATCATTTCAGTGACTTTGGGGAGGGAACCAATTTTCAATTACTCAACTTACTTTATATTTATNCTTTCTTTTTAAATTAGCATACAAAATAGGTTTTCTTATGGCATGACCTTCCCTCCCCCATTTTCCTGGCTCCTTTCATCCACACCATTCTGCCTCCTCATGGTCTCTTTCCCCACCTTCATGTCACATATGTTCCATTACTTCCATACCCTCTTAACCCTCTTTGCCCCTCTCGCATTGACCCCTTTCTAGATTCATGAATCATTACATTTATAGGAAAGTAAATTTCTTCATTACTCTGGGAAAATAAAGTATATATCCCTTGTCCCCAAATAGCTCTTGATATTACCTTATGAAAAAGAACTATAATCAATCAATCAATTAAATAAAATTATTTCAATTTTACTGGTTTAACTCTTTTGAGACTAGAAAACGCACTTTCTAATTGAATGATCTAAGAACATTGTCCTCCATTTTCAGTTGTAACTTGTTCCATTCACCCACTGTTTATCCATTCACTCTTTTCTTCATTTCCCCAAAGAAACTAAGCCCTTGGCAGGGAATTCACATAATGAGGATGCACTGTGTTTTCTAACTCTAGTCCGAGATGTTAACAAACACCACAGTGAAATGGCTTCACATGAGGTTTGCTTGGTATATTTCTGGTTTTTTTTTAATCGGTGTATATTAATTGTACAAAATAATGGTTTTGGAACAATGGATGGCCTCATTCTTATATATATGTGCCTTGAACATGTGGTTGTGCTAGTTCATTTGTGACTGTGACAAATGCCCTGGAGAAACAATTAGAAGGAGAAAAATCTCTTTGTCTCGTGGTTTCAGTGATTCCTGCCCATGGCATTTGGCTCTGCTTCTGCTGGGCTTGAGAGGGGAATACTGTGGAGGCTGGAGCCACTTACCACATGGCAGACAAAAAGCAAAAGAATGAAAGCATCTGAGATACTGTCTTCCCATGGCCTGCCCTGGTGACATGTGTCCTTCAATTAGGCCCCATCTCTTACTCTTTCATTATCTGCCAATAATGACTGTTGTGGGATATTTTGATTGAATTCTGATGATTCCAAGACTGGCAATAAAGTTTGCTTTGAATCAGAGGGCAGAGCTAGCTACTAGCTGACCAAAATAAGTCGTAGAGGTTTTGGAAAACTAAGGACAGATAGAGAGACACAGGAAGTAGTAGGGTGGGGCTTGTGGAGATAGACACAGGAAGTAGTAGGGTGGGGCCTGGGGAGAGTCTTAACCTATTTTGGAGAGAGACAGAGGAGAGAGAGGGAGAGAGAGAGAGAGAGATCGATCAATGGTCACTTCTCCACTGCTTCTCTGATTATTCAGTTTCTTACCCTATATCTGACTCCCGAGTTTTTATTGATAAAGAATAATTAGATAAACACATTAAATGACCTCCTACAACCTATCAAGAGAAGGTCTAACTGCTTCTCCCAAGTCCATCAGCTGGCCACTAGGCCTTTAACACACAGTCTTTGGGATGCGATTCAGATTGAAGTCATGACAAACCATGACTTTATTTCTACATCTTTCAGGATCTATATCATTATTAATGTATGTGTGATTTATATGTGCTGTAGGTTTAAAGTTAAGCCAAGACTTTTGGGATCAGATATCATGGGTCATGTGCCCCTGCCTCAGTGTTCTTAGAAAAATCATAGGGACCAGAGAATCTTTCTCTTTCTGTTGTCTGAATAAAAAGACATGAGTGGATGGGTTGAAAATTTGCTGTGTTGTGACCTGGGAGGTGCTAAAAGGACTGTCAGAAGGTGTCGTCTTCCCTGACTTTCCATGGAGTCAGCTGTTTCGGTTTTCACTATTAAAATTGCTCCAGGGGTGGCCACCAGAAAAAAACGTATTACAAATAAATGATTGCAGGTTAAAGTGGAGAGGGGAAAGCCCAGGAGGCTTCAACTCTACACAAAGACCCACAGGCCGCTAAAGAATGCTGAGAGCAGGAGAGATGGTCTCACCCAGGGAAGAGCACACCTATTAGTGACCCAGTACCAAATGGTCAGCCCTGAAAACACACATGCAAGTAACATTACACAGACTGAGGGGGTATATTTAGGAATACATGTATATATGTATAACAATGAATGGAAACCAGGGACGATGAATCTGAAAGAGAGAAAGGAGGGGTATATGAAAGGGTTTGGAGGGAGGAAAGGGAAGGGAGAAATGGTGTAATAAATTATAATATCATAAACTAAAAGAAATAATTACAAACATTGTTGTCTTTGAGGCAGTAGTACGTTAGCCCAGTTTGAGGCTGTGAGCTGCAGGAGGCTAAGAGTGTGGCCAGGCCATTTTACACATGGTTTCCAATATGCTGAGCAGGATACAGAGGAGCTTTGACTGCCTTCTCAGTGGGGGACTCTAGACTCAATGGCAGGTAAAGGTACCAGCAGGGAAGCACCTCTGCCTCCCAGCTTTGGCAGGTGGGAAAGCCTCTACTCCTTAAAACTGATTTGCCCTTATTAAAGTGCTTAGCAAACAGGC
>LZPO01035622.1:0-15536 GCA_001675575.1 Neotoma lepida | reverse complement strand
GCTGAACTCTCTAAGTTTTAGAGAGAAAGTTTCAAGATAATATCCTGCCTGCCTTTGCCTACTGGTGGGTCTTCTCTGGGATTCTGAGAGAACAGCAAGTTCCTGAAGTGGGGAGAGTTAATACTGTCATATCGTAGAAAAATAAGAAAATGCTGGTGTATTGCTGTCAGCCCCTCTTTTAATTTGGGGACTACAAAGACAACAGTTCAGAATTCTTTGTTCTTATTTATCTTTTCTCCTTCAGAGTAAATATCTTCTGCCTATACTATGCTATACTATGTGGACTCTGTCAATGGGGAAGTCCTAAAGCGTCGTGAAAGAGCTCAGATAATGGAAGAAGCCAGAGCAAGATCATGGTTTCTGAACAGCTGTGCATACTTATCAAGTCACTTCAGTGTGAGTATGCTTAGGTATCCACAGTTAACACAGTGGATTGATGTGGACTCCAAAGCTGCCCTCGGTGATACGCCAGAAATT
Organism: Neotoma lepida; assembly: GCA_001675575.1. Classification (NCBI taxonomy): domain Eukaryota; kingdom Metazoa; phylum Chordata; class Mammalia; order Rodentia; family Cricetidae; genus Neotoma; species Neotoma lepida. The sequence goes on along the minus strand of LZPO01035622.1, from coordinate 15,059 downwards.
ATCGGTGAAGCCCAAGTGAACGCACCATCCATGGATATTTCACAAATAACCAGTCAAAATAAGCCTGTTGTCTAATTAATGGCTGAGTCACAAAAACTCACCTCCATTTTTTTTCCTGCCTAAATTTCTCTGTAGTTCCCAGAATTGCATACAGAGGAGTTTGCATCCTTTGCATATCTGGTCCCTTCTCTTAGGAAAATTAAAAGTCTGGTGCAGCCCTTGAAGCTCCCTATAGTCAGTGTGGGCCTCTAGTCAAGCTACTGTGTTTGATAATATCCACACAGAAACACTAGAAACCCCAAGGAGATCAAGCCTGAGCAGATGTCATGCCCCAGCTTTCCTAGGGCCTTCAAGGCCTCACTGTATACTTCTGCCTCTGCTCTTTGGATATAGCCCCAATAAGCCTCCAGCCTCATTTGCGTCTATGCCTACATCATGATTTCTGCCCCAGGCATTCTGGCATTCTTGCTATTCCTTAGTATGCTAAGCATACTCCCACCTTAGAGCCCTTGCATTTCCCATTTTTCATTGTGTAGGAAGAGTTTCTCTTGTCTGATACCACATAGGAGCTTCCCCATTTTTTTAAAGCTTGTGTTGAAATGTTACTTTCTCAAGAAGAGGTCACGAACATGTGACATGAAATCCCACAAACTCCCTCTCCATATAAAGTTTTATTTTTCTCCTGTAGACATTATTACATGTATTTGTTGACCATCTCTTCATATGAAGATGTAAGCATCAGAAGAAGAATTTTGTTTTTTTCTCTATTCCCGATAAGAAACACAAAGGTTTTATCAGGTGTATAATAAATAGTTTAGACCAGGTGTATAAAAGATGCTTTTGGAATGAATGTAACAATAAAACAATAGAGAGTGCACATGTGCTCTGAGAACTGCCTCAGTTGATGGAATAAGCTTTCAGCTCATTCATGTATTTGGGAGATGACAAGGGTGCCCTATGCTCTAGTATGGGGGGGTGGATAAACAAAATGTGGGCACACTTTGATCTCACCTGATGGTCAGTACTGTGCAGCCTAGAGGCGGTCTTGCAATGACAGTGGCTGAGTTCAGATGGTGGCATTTCTTTTAGCTGGAGTAGTTGGGTCTCTGGCTGCTTCAAAAGCGCTATCAAGAAGAGTAGACAAAATAGCAGGGAGAAAGTTGATGAGGTGGGAGTAAATTCAGGGTGAAGAAAGAATCAAGGCTACAGCTGAGCTAACAGGAAGGAGTGCACAGGAGGCTGGACTGGTAAGCAGAGGCCTAACCATTTAGTTTTCACCCAACCCCGGTAAGGGACTTGAGTGTTGTTCTAAAGGTACCAAGAAATCATGCATTAAACTAGGTTGTCAGGGACAGNGGTGGTCAAAGTTTCAAAGTACACCATGCCTTTAATTCTACTTAATTCTAATTAATTCTAATTAACATTGGGCCCGGGAATCCAGAGTTCTGACCTCCAAACAGTTCCTTTCTGAGGCCACGTGGAGTCTTGTTTCTTTAACTGTTTTGGTTTTAAAATAACAGTGCATNATACAAATATTTAAGTAAACACATTTGCCAATAAGCTAGAGAATAGCTTCCCTACCCGTGTTGTACGTTTTCATATTGTTAACCAAAGGGAGTCCATCTTCTCTCTCCCATAATGCTAGTAACAATGACACTTCAGTGTCAAAACTCCTGGCCAAGCCCTTAAATGATTTAAAAGATAGTTCATANCTTTGCTTGTGAACATGTACATATATGCATATACACACACACATTCTTTCAGCTCTAAATGTCAGTGAAATTCACCAATATATCCACTATTTTGAGCCACTTAGAAGCTTTTTGGTGTAGAACTTTCAGAGGTGTGTAGTTCAAATAACCTGTTTTGGNAAAATCCTTACTTTAATCTTTAGTGGTTCTCCTGGTAGGGGCAGCTTATTGGATGCCAGGTTATTACTGCTTTCCTAACTTTTCAAATATCTGTTAGGTGTGAAACTTAATACTCTGGGGAGTAATACAGTCTCCTTCCACAATAGCAAACTGTTCAGTGGCAGCTTGGGCTGAGGTGGCCCAATGTTAATCCAGAGCAGTAGCAGGAAAAAAAAGAATTGTCATTATGAAAGAAGAGGATTTTCTCACTGTTTTTCCCCCAAATTCATTCGTTAGCTTTGGTACTATCACTTGTGTGGTAGCAAGCGCCAGCTGATGGCAGAGAAGTGAGCAAGCAACAAATGAATATTAATGGAGACTTTGGAAACAGTTGATCATGCTTGGTTTGACAGCTTTGTGGACATGTGGGCTCCACTCCTACATATAGGAATTGCCTCCTGATAAATTGGTCATGTTTCACATGATGTATTTTGCATGTGCTCCAGGTTCTTCTCTTTCATAAGTTAGAGAACCATAGATTTGTGGTGGTCAATTACAGTCTATCCTTTAGAAAGTCTCAAAGATTTTTGTCTTGTACCCATTGTTACCTTGGTATGTAATTGACTCGTTTTTAAGTGGTTGAGTGAAATTTGGTACCTTCAAGATAGTTCGGCATGGAAGGTTATGTTTAACATCCCCTCAGAGTACATGACCACCCCTTGATGCTGTGCTGTTAGGTGACAGTTGCCAGCTTGAAATCAGCTCCACCCATGTGTACAGCCTTACCAACGATGGGCTGGGAAGCACTAGGGAGCTCTTTCCCTAGTGGCTCCAGGTTAGAGGCCACCAATGAAAGCCACTCATGTGATAGGAGGAGTCCATTAGGCTTCGGAGGTAGCTCAGGCATATGTATGGACAGATGGTAGACATGAAGCTTGCAGCAGCTTGTGGCAAGCTCCTGCTTTGTGCTCCAGGCAGCAGGCATGCTCAGTGGGCTGTTTTGAATCTTTGGGTGGTGCCACTAGAGATGGTTGGGGAAAGGGCTTGAATTTTTTAAGCAGCTTTTTTTTTGTGTGTGTGTCCGGGACGGGGGTGCATCATTTGTTTTGATCCTGGCAGAGTTCTTCAGCAATGACATTCTTGTTGACTCAGCCCTTCTGATGGTTGTTCAAACCTGCAACTCTCATGATCAAACTCATTGTACACTACTGATGGAGAGTCTAGGAACTGGCATGTGAGGATGATTCTCTCAGCAACTTTGGACTGCTACCAACGGCCACAGTTTTGTAGGTTATCATCAGATGGGTCANCTTTGGGCCAGCTTTTTAATCCTCTTTGACAGCACCATCCTTGTGAGAAGACAACCTCTCTCTATCACATAAATCTCAGAGGACTTGAGACAACACTAATCTGCTCTGATTTTTATATCCCTGGGCTTAGCCAATCCTCCTTGTGCCTGTATGTACTTCCAGCATTATCAGTACTTGAGAAATAATTCCGTTTGCCTTTTATTTTTCCCTCTAACTATCATATTTAATGTGAAACCTGGCTGGGCTCACTGCAGCAGTTCTTTCAAGACTCCAAGTTACACATGCTAGGCATGATGAAATCAAACTTTTCCCTAGGAAGGTTTTCTTGCCCAATATCTGTGTTAATTATTGTACTTAAAAGTGATTAGGAAAGGGTGCTGAAAGCAGCGATGTAACAGACATCTACTATATCCTCCAAGTTCGCTCAACATGTACTTGATTGTATAAAAATATTTTCATCTTAGCTGTTTCACAGAGAAAAAGCAGCATGGAAGTTCAAAGAAAATAGAATCTAAAATAGACAAGGAAGGAGNGGGAATTAGTTATGTAGCTCGAATGTTAATGAGAACATCCTCAGAACTCCAGATGGCCTGTCTCCACCATGGCCTGACCACTGTTGGACAGATCCCTGTCTGTCCTGGAGCAGCATCAGTGTGGGAACTACTGTTGGCATGTGCTCTCAGATTCTGTGCACTGTGGTAATAACCCCAACCATTTTCATCAATGGACTCTTCTTGACATGTTGGAACATGGTTTAGGAAGAGTATTCAGGGCTGGTTTTCTCTTTTGTGCCACTTCTTAGACCCTATTAGTTTGTTAAACAATGATGAATTTATACTACTATGTGGTCACTACTTTGATTCTTCTTGTGGCATCTCACTACCCTCCCAGGTTTCCTTACATTTTGGCAATCAGGGGAGTCATAATGCTGACATGGCAGGGAACCTTCTTAGCCTGCTTATTCTCATTGGTTGATGACTGGTTCAGTCTAGATGTTAAATATTCTTAATATTACAGCAGAGCATATTCATAGAAGACCTTAAATCTCAGAAAGAACAATTTTATTTCCATTTCATTGTCTTCTTTCCCGTCAATGAAATAGCTTATGCAGGGTATTTATAACATTAATGTAGTCATATCTAATTGTGGCTTAAAACTACAATTGACTGCTCAAATGTGGCTCCTCGTAGCCTGGTGAGGTACTCATTGCGTAGGAGAAGGGTTATAATACTTCATGAGGAGAGTACCTTGAATATTTTTTATCTGTTGCAGATAGTGAACTTATTAGTGTGAACTTTGACACTGACCTAGACATAGCACATGAACCAGTGAGAATTAGCTAGGGAAAGAGAAGACCCTGGGAAGCTCATGCCAAAGTGGGAGAAGGGCCACAGACAGCCCCTAATGTATAATAGGTGCATAGAACATTTACCCTTGAGGTGGATTTATAGTAGGTGGTCAAAGAACACTGACTGTTGTCTCCAAAGTGATCTGAACTCCAGTTTGGCCATGTCAGTATGGGTACTTTAATCTAACTGCATCTTGGTTATCTGTTTACAAATGGGAATGATTATGAGACTGGTAGGACAGAGGAGAGGGTGGGAGAGAAATAATATTAAGGATATTTGAAAAAGCCATATGGAAACCTGCTGTTTTATAAATGTGGCACCCCCCCCCCCGCACAAGTGTGCACACACGTGAATTTAATTGCAGTTATCCTACAAAGGGAGTAATGCTTTGCCTAGAAGCTATAGGTTAACAAATAAAAATCCCAGTGTCAGGTGCAGGATACTTCCCCATGAGTTGTTGGTCAGGGGTGTTCTGAAGGCTGACAAAACAATACAGGCTATGGCCACAGCTCTTGGTTGTTTTTCACTAGAATTTGACAGTAAGACCCCCATGGCTGAAGATACCACACACTTTGGTCAAAGGACATGGAGAAAACAAGTTGATACTGACAGGGAAGCTGCCCCCTATTGGTTAGTTTTCCTCACACAGGAAGATGCTCTGCAGTCTTCTGGTGGAGCAGGGGTAAGCGGAAGCCATCAAGAGTCCTACTCAGTGGTGAACCCTGTGGGCTATAGTAATGAGTGACATGGCAAGGTAGGCACATGAGTACAGCAGTGGTACAAATGTTATGGGGGTAACCTACCATTCTCTGATTGGATTAAAGCTCCAGTCTATTGGAAGAAATATATGCCTGGCACTATATATCTGGCCTAGTTTGGAGAGCTCATAGGCTCAAGGGCTAGACCTACTACTAGTATTTTACTAAATGGATATACTATCAAATTGCCCTCTAAATTAATATCTCTATTCCCATAAGATTAGCACAGCTCTCCAACTTCATCTGAGAAAATTCTTTGTTCAGGGGACAGTAGAAAATAGGGAAGCCTTCAACTGGTCAAAGTACAGAATCCATGTCAGTGGAGAGCTCAGCCACATATGGGACATCTATGTCATACCCCTTCACCCCAAGTCTCCAGGAAAATACAGGAAGAGTGGGTAGAAAGATTGTAAGAGCCAGAGGTGGGGAAGACTGATATGAAACAGTAATTTTTGTACATGACAGGACCTCTGTACTCTTGAGCTCTCATCAACTGTTTGTCCTTCCCTGAACATGATCAAGGCAGTCAACATTCCAGCATGTAGTGGGAAGGTGCTTATGAGCTCCAAAATAACTAAGGACCTATTGACAGTTGTTGGCTGCTGGGGGAAGGAGTAAGTTTTCTTTATGGATGTGGTCATTGGTAGGTTGGCCATATTCTAGTGGATGGCCCCACTACCAGGAGTATGTGGTCAGCACAAGTTGGACTCACTGAGTTATTAAAAAAAAGGTTACACATTTTGGAGGGGTGGGGTATGGATGTACGAGGAGTTGAGGGGAAGAGTAGGGGAGTGAATGTGATCAAAATACCGTTGTATACATGAAAGTAATTCTCTAAGAAGTAATAAAAATATTGTTGATGGGGTGATTTATATGGTCATTTTGAGGATCAAATGATGTGATTCATACATGTAAAGCAGATAATACAAAAATGATAACTAAAACCAAAGCCATAAAGCAGGCAATTTGCTCTTATTTCTCAGTTTTGGTGGTGTGAAGAAAAGGCTGAGAAATTGCTAGGTCTTGGTGGTGGTATTGTGTGCTGTGGGTATTTTTCATTTTTCTGTTTGTTTTGGGGGTAGTTTTTTACTTTTTTCCTTTTCTTACACCTTTTTTTTGGAATTAATATAGTCACTGAGAGACCATTAGTGGTTCTAAAAAACATGTCCTAATAAGGAAATGACACCCAGTGNTTTCCCTCATCACTTTTAGGGAGAGATGTCCAAGGAAAATGGCCTTCCAGTCTTCTATCCGGCTAATCCTGAAACACCTCTCGATGGAGATCTTTCTAGCTCTTCGTATTGCGTTAGCGCAAATAAATGAATGTCTGTCATCTCCATGGACACACACGGACACAGCAAATGTAAATTTATTATTGCCACCGATTCTTATTCTCCCTTCTAGGATGCTCCCCACCCCATCCCACAGGCTGTGTCTTTATGGCTGATTGTAAAACAAGATGAAGTTTCTGATAGTGACAAGAATGCCCTTTTGATAATGAAGGTTCATCATGGAATCTTCCCATTACCTTTTGGGCAGCAGAGCCCATTTCCTGTGGTTTTATATTTGGACTATATGATTATTACCTTCGAAGTCAAGGTGACAAATACCAGCAACCAAAAATACCAGCACAGATTGATTAGTACAGGCTGCTGGTGTGCCACAAGGAGCAGAATAGAAGGCTACAATTAAGACCTTGATTGATTAGCAATGCCTGAGATGTGTTTGGGAGGGGAAGGTNNCAGTCTGTCCTGTAACATGTCTGTTGATTCTATTTTAAAGTGGTTTCTTTTATTTTCATTCAAGTGAAAACTTTCTCTTTTAAAGGTACNTTAATAGTTTTAGAGACCCTTTCTTAGAAAAATTATTAAGCTGCATTGATGTACCTGGACAACAGGAGAAGACCTATACCAATAAATATGACTGGCACTGTTTCTGCATTCAACATTTTCATAATCTGGGCGATAAAGAGAGCGACAATCCAATTGGTTGAAGAGTGAACAATGAAAGCATTTATGTTTAGAGAATAGTCCGGGAAAGGAAAAAATTCATTCCAGCCAGAGGAAGGATAGTGAATGATACTTCTTACTTTGAAGTTGCCACCCAATTTCAGATACCAGTTGACTTCATTCAGATGACAGGAATATCATTAGCAAGCACTTGGGCTGCCCATGTGGCTTAGAAAGTAACAAACTTAACAACATCCAGAGCTGGAGGGAATCTTACCTGGAGAGCTGAAGGGCTAGCTACCTTGGCACAAGAAGTGTACAATCTTGAAAGGGAGCAGGTTTGGGGAGCAAGAGTTATGTTCAACAGCTAATGCTTTAGAGACAAGAGTCTTCTGTAGAAGGCTGACTCTGTCCCTTCCTGATGCAAGTAAGAGTTGCATCTGTAACTTGGGCCTTACACCTTTCTTTAAACTTTGTCATTTTATGGAAAGGTAGTTTAAGACTAACCAAAGTCTGTCTGGTTCACTCCATCACATGGCTACAAAAGAGAAAAAGAGCATGCGAGAGATTGGTTAATATTACCTGCCCATAGTCTTCATGAGGATCGTGGAGTAGTTGGTTAAGTAACTGAATGAGTCTGCTGGTCAGAAGCTGCTGGCCGACAGCATCAATTAGAGACAAAGGAAATGGTCTTTCCTTTACAGTGATTCAGGTTGATTCAGGAGAAGCAGAGAGACCTTAGAAAAGGAGTGTGTGGGGGTAGGGATGGCGGGGGATGGGTGGATGGGTGGGGAAGTAGACAACTGTGGGTTCTGGAAGTCTGAGGGGTAATAAAGAAGGGAGCACACTGAACAAACACACAGGACTACAGGGGTGAGTGGAAAGAACCCCCACCCCCACCCCCACCCCCCGGTCCCTGGGGCACTTTAGGGAGCATCTGACAGCCAGACTGAGTGACCAGTCTGACCATCTGCTCCCACACAGCTCTCCCCAACAATGGGAGCTTCTGCAGGGCTCCCCTCCCCCACCCTAGGCATGAATTTCAATGAGGCCCCGGAACTGGGAGCAGCAGGTCCCCTTGTGATCTCTCACACCGAGGGAGCCAAGCCAGCGCCCTGAACAGGAGGCCGGAGGGGAGAGGTTAAAATCTCAGCTGCCTGGAGAGATGATTACGAAGCGGCTCCCAAATTAAGCTGCTTCTCTGCTGGTACTCGGGCATGTGTCGGGATAATTGTGCTTGAATACTTAATGCCTGATTGGCTTGGCTGTTTTGTGTTTGACCATATTTTGAAATGCGATCCCACTGTTGGGGTAGGCAATTAGCATAGAGCCCACGGGGTTGGAAAGAGTGAAACTGAGTTGCTTCTATGGTGATTTCTGCTTCTTTCCTGGATTCAGCACAGAAAGCCAAATGTTCTGCTGGGGCTCATTTGCCTATATTTGGATCATCTGGAATTTTGATCTTAAAGAGGAAGTCTCTTAATCCCGAACTTGAGTGGAGCTGCCAACTTTTATCTTGGTGTCTTTGGTTGCCACTGAATTTTGCTTCTAGTCCAAGTGACCTTTGTTCTGGTTCAGCCATAGAAGAATAGGATGCGAGAGGACAAGTCAGAACAGAGAAGGAAATTAATGCTGAGCATCAGAAAAGCTGGAACAGAATGAGGGTGATACACCGCGACACAGCACCAGCAATTTCACAGTGACAGTCAGCTGAGTGGCTTTGGTAGCCTGTCTTGTTTGGTTCTCTGTGGGTATGTCTTAATCATCTTTGCATGCTTAGCATCTCGCAATGCTTGCCTTTGGGAAGCGTTACTCACATTTGTAGCATTTCTCCTAGACCTAACACAATTTCTAGAAAAGAAGAGAAGAGGAACTAACAAATTAAAAGGCAAAACCCAGATCTGCTTAATTTCATTTTTAAGCTCTGTCCTAGAATGCCACTTTGGAATAAGGCGTTCTAATTAAGAATTACCAGAGTTTTGTCCAATGACATGGCTCAGGGAATAAAGGTACTCGTCTCCAAGTCTGAGGCCCTAACTTCAGTCACATTATGAAAGGAGATAACTGACTCCTGCAAGCTGTCCTCTGCCTCTGCCTTTCCCACATGTGCAGTGTTCAAAGACACACAGACACACAGACAGACACACGTACACATGTAAAACAAACAAATAAAAAAGAGTTACCAAAGTCACACAGCAGATCTCAAAATTCAAGATCATTTTGGGGATGTTTGAAACTATAGGACTATAGACACTATAACAAAGAAGTCAAGTTTGTACTCATTTAATCTCACTAAAAGCATCACCAGCTGGTAGCAACTTATTAAAAGTGAAAGGATCTTAGGCTATGGAATTGTTAGACCTAATATTTATCACTAATTCCCTAAATGAAAGTGTCTGTTCTACATATGAAGGTGTCACAACCAATTTGTTGAATTTTGTAAGAAAAATGAGAAACCAGGTTGTCTTAGTCACCATTTTATTGCTGTAAAAAGACACCATGACCAAAGCAACTCTCATAAGAGAAAGCATTTAATTGGGGCTGGCTTATAGTGTCAGAGGTTTAGTCCATATCATCATGGTGGGAAGCATGACATCATGCATGTGGACATGGTGCTGGAGAAGTAGCTGAGAGTTCTACGTTCTGATCAATAGGCAGAGAGANCAACACTGCACCTACTGTGGACTTTTGAAACCTCAAAGCCTACCCCCAGTGACACACTTCCTTCAACAAAGCCCAGCCTCGTAATCCTTCTCAAATAGTCACTCCCTGATGACAGTATTCAAATATATGGGCCTGTGGAGGCCATTCTTATTCAAACTACAGCACAGGTCTAGCTATATTATGAAACCTAGGTGACAGGACCATTGAAACAATTCAAAGAGAAGAATTGAAAAATAAGAACAAAAAGTATGGTGGATACCCTAAGTCTAAAGGTCCCTTACAGGGATATGGCAGACATTTGGATCTTGGCACTCTTAGTTCTAAACTGGATTGACATAAAGTGTTCTGTGAATTTCTTAGTAGTGTGCAATTCAACATGGCTAGGAAGTTCATGTCTAACTTATTTGTAAACTGATTATGAAAGTCTCCTAATCAAGGCACAGCTCCTAGCCCGTTGTTCATGCTATTGGCATTTGGTTCTATATTTATTTCCTGATATTTGATTTTTTTAAGGAATTCATCCTATCCTGGGTAGTTCAAACAGTTCTTTCTAAAAATAACTGTCTGTATTTTTTGTGCCTTTGTGACCTCATCTATCAAATGAGGACCTTCTATAGCATCCACCCCACAGAACTTCTGTTAGGATTATGTTAAGCCATATCTGTAGTATGTTGGATGTTGTGATGTAGGTGCAAGGAAAGGATTTGTAGTTGTGAGGAAAAGATTATTTAATCTGAGCACTTCATTTGTGAAGGCTGTAGTTTCATTCTTGTGTTTCTTCTGTTTCATATGTGTGACTCTGCTTTAAGATTCTGTAGACTCCTGTGAAGACAGTGTACACAAGTTTATTATAGTAAATCCTTTTGTAAGGTCACATGGTGAAGTATAAAAATTCTCAGTTGCTGCCCTAAATTTGAAATTCTAATCATATAATTTTGCATAAAATTCCTAGCAGCTGGGGAGCTTGGGTTAAATATTAACAAGGCTAAGTATTTTAGTGTCTCAAATAAGGCAGAATCAAGTACTGAAATAAACAAGTGTGTGTGGATCTTGGCACTTAGAATCATTACCCTTTTTGAACCTTGAGACCTTTTTTCACATTTTAATGAGATAATAATACCTGCCATCTAATATTGATGAGATAATTAAATAAGATAATATATGTAAAGGACTTAGTACTATGTTTGGCCTATGTAGAAAGAACCCAATAAATGGTAGACATTATACTGCATTTATTATTATTATTATTATTATTATTATTATTATTATTATTATTATTATTATTATTGCTAGAACCATCTTTGGTTCTAGAAATTGGAAAGCATGTCTTCTCTTGCAGCTCATGGGGAAATGAGTCTCAGCCAAACTTTATGGGGGACATTTGGCATCTTAAAGGGTAAAGAAGCCAGAAGTCATGGATTTATTCTTGAAATGAATCCTGCATTACAGACTCTCTTGGAAGGCTCTCTATGGAGCTGATCTGAAAGCCTTTTTCTGACCAAAGATGATTTTGTTCTTATTTGATGAGGATGAATTTGCTGCTATAGGAGACTGGAATTTTCCTTTTATGTTCTTTCTCTAACACGAGTAATTACCACCATCATCCTTCTAAAATCACCACTTTTTGATGATTGGCTTCCTTACCTGTGCAAGGGTTTTATTGTCACATGTTTAACTGCCACAAACAATATGATTTGCAAAGCTAGATAATATCATAAATTACCAGCTATATGAAGTCGGATAGCCTGTGAGGAGCAGAGCCAGGAGTTCAAGTCAGGTCTTCCAACGGTTAAACCTGAACTTCTGCCATTATTCTTTGATAGAATTTACTACCTTAACATTATCTCAACTCTAACCTCATCAAAGATCTCTAAAACCAGTTGCAAAGAAACATTTTTGAGGGTAATTTTTTTTTCTTAACTTGAGTTGTATTTTTCTTCCTCTCCTACAGAGTACAAAATTATCAGAATCCACACATATACACACTTGTGAAACTGTAGTGCGAGTCACCACTCTGAGTGATGTTACATATAGTTTGGCTGCAAGAAAATTAAACTCTATTTCAGGAAACAGGCCTTAAGACCAGTAATTTTTTTTTTTTTTTTTTTTTTTTGTATAAAAGCAGATGCCAAAGGAGTAAAGCACATTGGAAAAAAATTTCTACCAACCATAGATAGTAAATATGTATAATACTTTGTTCAATTATCTAATGAGATGAACTCCTGTGTCACACAATAAATTAGTAATGGAATAAGATTAGACCCCAACCTTTTGATGTTTATTCCCCTGTAAACTCTGGAGCTTTCAGGTATTGAGACAATAGGACAGATAACAGCTTTTAGACAAAGATAAATGCATGTGGAGGAGAGTGTTTAACATACCACAGAGACAGTGCAAACTGTCTAATGCTCAGACACTTTTGGAGGTCAGACACACTCTTGGATCTTGATGCCAGGTGCACAGAATTCATGCATAACTTTAGGCCTCCTCTTGGTTCTGAGCATGCACACTGATTGTCGCAAAGACAACTCATCCTGACTAACCATAACCATCTCTGTATGGACAACATGGGTGCAAGCAAAACGTTTGCTTATGGTAGTTGCTTTCTCATTCTCCCTGTCTCTTTCTCTGTCTCTCTCTCTCTGTCTCTGTCTGTCTGTCTGTCTGTCTCTCTCTCTCTCTATGTGTATGTGTGTGTATGTGTATGTACAAGTAGGTGCATGTTTATGTGGACCAGAGGTTAATATCAGATATCTTCCTTTATCAATTTCTACCCATTAAAATTTCTTTGTGTGTATGTGTGTGTGTGTGTGTGTGTGTGTGTGTATGTGTGTATGTGTGTCTGTGTATGGGTGATTTTCCTGAATGTAAGTCTGTGTATCATGTATATGCCTGGTGCTCAAGGAGGTCAGAAGATGGCTACATAGCCCTTGGAACTAGAGTCACAGATGGTTGTGGCCTGCCATGTGGGTACTGGGAATTGAACCTGCATCCCTGGAAGAGAAGCCAGTACTCTTAACCACGGAGCTATCACTCTAGCTCCTCTCCCTTATTTTTGATACAAAGTCTCTCATGAACCCTGGCATTCCCCAATTTGGCTAGACTCTCTGGCCATCGAATCCCCACGTATCCCCCAAGCGTCCCCTCCCAGTGTTGGAATTGCAAGTGCATGCCACTTTTTATGTCAATGTTAGGGGTGGAACTCAGGTCTTATGCTTGCATGGCATTTTAGCAATGTAGTCATTTCCCTAGCCCTCTAATCTTTCTGCTACCTTCCTGGAAGCCTCTAAAATCATATTTGTATCTTTTATTACTGGGCAGTTTCTTCTGACATGGGAACGAAGTTTGTTCAAAACTCTACTAATTTCTATACATGGTATCTGCTGACTGTAATCACTTGTATGCATAGGGCTTGTTATATTTGTATAACACATCCACGCACACGCTATTTAACTTTCTTGTTACTCTGTCAAGTACAACAGATAGCTAAATGGATTAGCTATACTTCTAAAAGAACTCAGCAGGAGTGAAGAGGTTAGAAGTTGTATGGGGCAAGGAATGAGCAGCTCATCCAATACAGCTCAAGTTCCTTCAGTCTTACTCAGGCCCTCATCTCTGACATTCACCTCCCCATAGAACGTTTGCAGTTAAAGAGAAAAGGCCTGAATATCAAAAAGTGGTTAATGCATAAAGACTGTAGTTTGAGGGTTTATGGTAGAGATTAGGCAAAGGCATTCTTTGGGGGACCTCTTGACTCATACTATATAAACCTAAAATGAGGAAAAGTCATAGGAGACACTTCTGTCTCCAAGGTCTTATCCCTCAATAAACATCTGTCAATTGTTTTCATCAGAAAGGGAAAGTACATTTTTTATTGGTGACAAGGGTGAACAGAAGGCAATGTCAAGTTAAAATTACTTGTTTCTTTCATTTAGCATGTCCCAAAGATTTTTATTANAAGTTTTAAGAATTTGAAACAGACACTAAGCAAATGAGTACATGTGAAATTTATGGAAAACAGAAAAGCAAGTTCAAAGAAATGATGGTATTAACCTTATTTGCATTTGCACATTGCAGTGGCTGTGGGTTCTTTAGTTGGTTCAACTACATAGTACTAATGTGTTCTCAGGTTCTTTGGAAAATAAGGGCTATCAATAAGTGCTTACAAGTGAGCAAATTATCCTTATTGTTAAGGTACAAGCATCTTCTGTGTCATAAGGAAGAAAAGATGCTGCAGTTACAGTTGTCAATTCTTAATCTAAATAGCACCAGAGGTAGTTTTATTGGACCTCATTTTTATTTATTTCATTGCAAGAGAGTTTATAATTCCTCCGTTAATTCCAGTGTCTGAATACTCTCGGTGGTGGGAATGATGGACATTCTATTACTTTCCTGGGTTTTGATCTATTATGTCCTGGACATTTTAGATACTGTGCTATGAAGTTAGAATACCACCAATCTTCCCTTTGTGATAGGTAGCCTCCATGTTTAGGTTTAGCTTCAAGGCCAGATGGGGAGAATTGTCCTCTTCTCAATGGTCTCCATCAATTCCATAAGATAAGTGTTGACTAAGACTTCCCAGTTGCAAATGGGTGGGTAGAATTTTATTCCTTCACCCTCCAGCCCACCACTGATGCCACCCTAAAAGTACTGGAATACCACCTCTCACAGTTTCCCTGTCTCCAGTATAGGTATAAAGAGAGGAATGTAAATGTCACCTCTTCATGGGGTGGGGGAGCTACTTGTACGTATAGACAGGGGCAAAAGAACTTGGTGCCATCCATGGCACTGAGACACTATATATCTCAGTAGCTTTAACTTTCTGCCTCCAATGTCTTTATAAAGTGTGAAATGGAGTAGTACAGCAATAGGAAATTATAAGCAATAGTTCATGTAAATTTGGAATGATTGCTGGCATGTAGTAAGTAGACAATATATCTTAGTGAATTTTATTGATGAATTATGCAATTGCTGCAAAACACTAAGTCTGAGAAGGACGTACCTTAGCTGACTGAAGCACGTTTAGACCATTTGACTTTAATTAATGCGTTCTCCTTGATTTGTTACCCCTTAACTGATGGAATCGTGTGTGTGTGTGTGTGTGTGTGTGTGTGTGTGTGTGTGTGCCTGCGCGCACATGCACGCGCATTTGTTTACAGGAAGTGTCCATCAAATGAGA
>LZPO01035621.1:25927-36527 GCA_001675575.1 Neotoma lepida | reverse complement strand
GTGGGGGATCCAGCCTGCTATGGGTGGTGCTATCTCAGGGCAGATGGTCCTGGGTTGTTTATGAGAGCAAACTCGGCAAGTAACAGAGAGAAGCCAATAAGCATCATTCCTTCGTGGTCTCTCCTTCAGTTTCTGCCACCATGTTCCTGTTGGTGTTCTCTTCCTTGGCTTCCTTCAGTGATGGGCTATCATACAGAAGTGTAAACTAAAACAAACCCTTTCCTCTGAATGTTGGTTTTGGTCATGGTGTTTCATCACAATGACGGACACCAAACTCAGACACCACCCTTGAGTTTCCTCTCATTCTCCATCCTTTCTCTGATGATTAAATGCATTTCTGTCCTTGTGTTTAATTTCAAAATCTCTATTTATGACTTTATTTGAACTTTCAGTGAACTCTATATAGGGTCCCAGACATTAGTTATATTTCCATCCACTAATAAATTGCACAGACTGTATCAGAATTAAATCCAAGTTAGTTCTCAAGCATCTATTTTTTTCTGTTGTTTTCTGAGTCAGCTAATTATATCACTAGAGTATCCAGCCTGTGTATACCCTNTACTGCCCTTGGTGGTGACTGCCAATCACCAGGACTATGGCTGAGCTCACTGACATCCCCCCTTTTCTCCCCTGAACTCTTGACCTTCTTACATTTCTGTTAAAACAATCTTCATGAAACTGCCATCTTAGCAATTCCTCTGAGTAAAAAGCCAAGTGACNCTGTCATGTGAGCAGGACAAAGCNCAAACTTCTCAACTGGAAACTCTGAAGACCATTCCTATTCTTCTTTCACATGTCCAGAGCTACCTTCCCTTTAATCATGATGCTCTCACACTCTAGCTTCCANCAGTTGGGTTTNTTTTNNCTCCAATCAAAAGAANGTCATTCTAGTTTTAGCCCCTGCTGTTTTCCTGTCTTCACATGGCTGACATCTTTANATGATAGCAAGGTCTCCTCTCAAGTGTCACCTCTGTGTGAATCACCCTTGGACCACACAAACTAACTGCTATCCTCTCTCCCAATTCCATCCTGCCTCACTTTCATATTCGTTTTTCCTTCATTTCTCCTAAATATATCTCAGCATCNGGAAATATTGGTTCACTTTCATATTTACTTAATTCATTTCTGTCACCTAAGATGCATGTGTAAATTTATGAACGTGGATCTTGTCTCACTTCCCTCCATGCTTGGCATAGGAAGCATGAAGTAAATTTTCTTTGCACCAATTTTTGCATCTTCATTTTCTTTCTGATTATATGTCTGTGCTAACATTTAGCATATTACCACTTCATTTGAACAAGATGTGAAGTAGACAGAAAGTAAGACATTTCAAAACATAGGTGAAGAGGAAAAATCACGTCCAACTATCGTAGTTTTCAGTGTCATTATCCCTAACAATTTCTGGGGTTTTTTAAATCGTACTATCAACAATATTCTTTAAATATCAATTTTAATGTGTTAGTTTCCATTTATATCACAGATAAATGTTTACATTAATCCTGTATCATGAGCTTATTAAATTTACTGCTTAGTAGTAACTGCTAAAGGTACTATTTCTATGTACACAGCCATGTTATCTGCAAATAAAATAGTTTTATTCTTGAATTTAAAGAGGGACATTCAATGATTACTATTTTAAGTACAATGTATAGAAACTAAAAGCATCAGAAATCACAGCTGCTGGGGCTGTTGGGGGAGGGCAGGATAACTTATGCTAGATGGAGAATAATAGTATANTGGAGGAATGCATTATAATAGTTTCAAAACACTTGTCTTGCAGCAACTTATGATCAATTACTCTCACTGCATTTGAATNCCTGGAAAATAGTACCATATCTTGACTGTCTGTCTTAAAACACATTAAGGTACTTTCCCAAAAGAAGACACTTAAAATATGTTACTCAAATACAACTGAAATACCCCAATGCTGCCCACATTTTGTATATTTGTGATGAATGGTTGTTGATAGAGTGTAAGAAACAATGAACAGGCTTCAGTTTATTGAATGATGAGCTCATGTTCATCCCTGCTAAGGAAATATGAGACACGAGAAAACAGATGACACAGAAAACAAGTATAACAAAGGAGACATGGGTTTCTACCTGTGCACTTCTTTATGTGACTGTTTCTCTTCCCATGGGATCCCAATTTGCATCCAAAATTCTCCTCCCAAAATTCTGCAAACCACACATTTCTTCGATTATTGGCAAGGGTTCGGCTTCTAAAGTATCGATCAAACCCTGTGGTAAAGGGAAAAGGTATGATTTCAGTATTCATTCAAAACCAAAACAAAATACCACCGTAACTTTGAAGACATGTTTTATTGAACAACATTTATAACATATTATGTTATAATATANATAATATATATTATAGATATATGTATAGATATTATNCATATATACATATATAAATACATATAAATATATATTATAACATGTATATATAAAACAAATAAATAATTCTATTCTCTCTCTCCTAACAATAAGGCAATCAGAACTGATACAATCTTATAGAGTCATAGCTAAGCAGTCTATATAATTAGTTTTCTCAGATAACCACCTCATTTAAGGGAAGACATCTAGAAACAATACCTTACTCCCGAGGATAATGTTAAAGATAGGAATTTAGGTCATTGTCAAGAGTATTAAGAGGATATTTGGGAAACAGACCATCCATATTTAAAGATTCCTCCAAATTTTCTCTGTTTCATTTATTTTTCCATAGGGTCAGTTAATATAATGTATTCAGTGTTTTATTCAAATTCTTTCCCTCCAACAATCTATAACCCTCATAAATGTCTGTAAAAGTGCACAGATGTAAACTACAGTAACTAGCATCATGGAAATGTCTAATTTTAATAATAGTGCTCTTTCACAAGGAAAACAATCTTTAAAGTATACTTTTTAGATATAATGGTTGCATAGTGGAAATGACTACTGTGCCAACAGAGGTGTATATTCCATTCAGAATCATCAATGATGAGTATAACTCATATTTGAATTATAACTTTGAATGTTTCATTCCTTTATTTTTCCTCCAGTGTTGTAGTTTAAACCCAGAGCTATATATACCATAACCAAGCTCTGTCCCCAGCCTGCATCCAAACTTTGATTTGACTGAAATGAAATAAATTATCCTTATTGCAACCTTACCATCAATTGATGCCCTTTTGGGCAAAATTGTCACAGCTCCTTCTGCGATTGCCTCCTGCTGATAGACAGGTGCTATTTTGGATCCCCAACTGTCTGAGCCAATCCATAGAAAATGCCCACTTTGGTTTAATTTTTTTGCTGCTTCCAATATCCTCCTATAGGAATAAAATGAAATAAACATGTGTTATTTATTGAGAAGCACTACAATTATGAAGCTCATAACCAGTGCTGAGGTCTGAGTGTGTCCTCCAAATTACATGTATCATGGAAACTTAATTTTTCAATACATATGTTAATGATTTGATGGTAAGATTCTTGGGGGTAATCAATCAGGTTTGAGTAACTCAGGAGTGTGGGTCACAGGATGACATGAATGTCCTTATGAGGAAAGAAGCAGAGCCCAGAGTGAGACACTTCTCTGACTTACCATATGATGCCCTCCATGTCTTCACTCAGAAGACAAGCCCTTAAAAGCTGACAAGAAGCAGCTCTTGGATTTGCAGAGCCAAGAGCCAAACAAACTTTTTTTTTTCTAATAAATTTCTCAGTTTGTGGTATTCAGTAATAGCAACAAAAAGTGAAACCAATACAACCAGTTTTATAAAGTTAAAAGCACTCAGTAGNTCACTGTTAAACAATTAGTCAATATTCTAGTTGCTTGAGTCTTATCATCTCCTAAAGGAAATGCAGCTGAGACTCCAGCATGTGTTAACTGGGCTAATCCTTAACCTGTTCTTGTCACTCTGTCTCTCACTCTGATTTCTCTCATCTCTCTCTGGTCCAGGCTTTACTCTGGAGGCGTAGCTGACATAGAAGTGAGAGGGCTGTTGGGTCAGAAGCAGAAGGTAGTCTGTGGGTTCAAAGGAACTAGCAACTCTGGTGAATCTCACAAGCTTTCTACATTGTTCAGAAAATATGTTTAGAAAGGATGGGGGGCACAAATCTGATCCTACATCCTGCAAGAAAGTAATCAGCACCTGATGTCATCCTCGCTGGCAAACATGACCACTGCACGAGCATTAGGTGTTTCCAGCAGGCGTTTGATAATTTTTTCAAATTCTCCAGGTCTTGGTTCACGTGGGATTTTCTGGGATTGAGCAATGCAAACACCACCTGTTGGAGCAGGGGGGAAAAGTTGTTTCAGAAAAGGCACTTATTTAATTAAAACTTAATGAGGTTAATTGCATTGTAAAAGCACATTATTTACTACAAAATATTGTTTTTCCAAATATTTGTCGTTCTGGCCTATTGAAAGCAATTGTGTCCGTTTTTATTATGATATATGCACTAAGTAAATAACACCAATATGAGTTTGGTTTCCTTTTACAAGTTTAAACATTTGTTGTTTTTCATGGTGGTGATCATGAAGGGTTAGAGAAGACCTGTAACTGGCCTAAGATCTCTAAGGAGATCTTGGGGATGGAAGGGAAAGGGGATACTTTACAGTTATTTATTATAAAATTAAATGTGTGATAAAATTACCTCTGACTATATATTGCATGTGAGGCTACTATCATATAGCAAGACCCTTTGTCTGCTTTTCTTTATGAATAGATCTCATTTAAAGTTAATTTCGTCTTGTTGCTCATAGCATTGCTTCACACATCAGCAGAGTGTGTTGTGAGACAAATAGTCTTCACGGCTACACAACAAGTCTCAAAGACTCAAGCCCTCGGTTGACATAGGCTTCCATCACACACATCAAAATAGCTATTGAGCCAAAACCAAGAAAGGGACAAAGGGGGGAAAAGAAAGAGGGGGAAAAGGAGGGACCAGGACTCTTCTTTCAGCCTTTTCTAAGACAATTAGAAGCCAAAAGGCATTTAGAGAAGACTCTGCCTCCGAGACTCCAAGATAAGGGTAGGAGAAAGAGTTTTGGTTTGGTTCAGTTCGGTTTCATTTCCTAGTTGCAGTGGAGCATAGACAAAACATATTTTAACACTGGAAGAGAAAATAGAATTAGCTATAGGTTTTATTGCATTGTAGCTTAAATTGGATTTTTTTAGTCAGCTGAAAATGAAGTTGTCATTTGTGACACTGCTTCAGTAGGCAAGGGATTTTTACTCTCAACAACTAGCAATAACTAGTCACTCAACAATTCTTAGCTGCCATTATATATTATGCATTAGATCCTGCAAAATCTGTCTAATCTAGGAGAAACCATCTAATCTGGAGACAGATACTGTAACAAATTACCATGGAATATGTAATAAACTGGAGAATTACAAAAATTCATCATGTAATGGGAGCAAAGAGGAAAGAAAATGAGAGCTTGAAAAAGCCAGATTTCAAGGAACACACACACACACACACACACACACATACCTATGTGAGGGAAAATGAGAGATTCATAATAGATTACAAGGTGTGAAAGAGCCTAGCTTAATGTCAGCCTAGAGTATAAATGGATTAAAGTTGAAGTTGGAAAGAGTGGCCAGGTTCAGAGCCAGAATACATTTGTCACGATTATGAAGGACTGTATATGAGATATCCTTGCACTGAAACTTAATCCCCGGTGTGATGGTATTGAGACAAGGCTGTTGGGAGGAGGCTGAGAAACAAGGATTGAGTCCTCATGAACTAAATTAGTATCTTTTCATAAAGAAGAAAGAAGTAAGGGGGGAGGGAGGAAGGAAGGAAGGAAGGAAGGAAGGAAGGAAGGAAGGAAGGAAGGAAGGAAGGAAGGAAGGAAATAGAGAAAGGGAAAGAGAAGAGGAGGGAGAAGAGAGACCAGAGAACTCTCTTACACTACAGGCTATCTGAGAACACAATAAAAAAAAATCAATGTCTTTGAACCAAGAAATGAGCCATTAGAAGAATCTACCCTTTCTGGCACTCTGATCTCAGACTTCTGGCCTCCAGAAGTGTGAGGAATAAATTTCATTGCTTATAAGCCACCAGCATACTGTAATCTATTACAGCAGCTTGACTGAACTAAGATATTACATAATTCAGACTTCATCTTGAAAAAAAAAGAATTCATTTAAAGCTAACAATACAGAAAGAGATAGGCTTTTTTTTAGGAAGAAAATTGAGCCTAGCAAGAGACAACTGGTTGAGTGTGTGTATCAGACCTGATGTGTACAGCAGGAATGGGTGAGTAAACAATGATTATTTGTCTTATGTGTTTGAATATATTAAAAATTACCCTTGTCATAGAAATGTACTAACCTTATTCTATAGTCTTCAGGGATAGAGCTGTTCATAGCCATGCTGCTTCCTATACTTAGCCAGCCTACTATTATACCAGTAAAAATTATAGTGATCAATTCATTANAAAGCAAATGTTTATCCAGTATTTACAAAATACATTTAGGGAATGAGGGAGGATACAATGGTCAAGAAAATGGACATGGCTGATGGGGATGTCTTTCTGTACACTGTGAATATGTGTTGCTCTGATTGANTGTTAAATAAAATCCTGATTGGTCAGTAGCCATACAGGAAGTATAGGTGAGATAAGTAGAATGCTGGGAAGAAGAAGGCTGAGTCAGGAGATGCCCAAGGAGCAACATGTAATGGGATGCAGGTAAGGCCACGGAACATGTGGCAACATACAGATTAAGAGAAATGGGCTGAGTTTAAGTGTAAGAGCTAGTCAGTAATAAGCCTGAGCTAATGGCCAAGCAGTTACAATTAATATAAGCTTCTGAATGATTTTTTATAAGCAGCTGTGGGACCATGGGGCCTGGCAGGACCTGGACAAAACTTTCTCCTACACATGGCCTCTGCCTTCAGAGGATTTAGAAATATAAGTAAATCAGGCTTCCTGTAAATAGTAAGTATATAGGTATGAATTATTGCAAACCCTATGAAGAAGAACAAGGGGTTTTAAGTTGACTGATTTAGTCAATGGTCAGGAAAGGCTACTCTGAAGTGGTACAATTTAGTTGGCCTCAAAAGGATGAAACACATGTAGAGAATAGTATTGGAAATGCCAGGAAAGAGTTGCTAGAACCATGAAGGGGTGGAGAAATCCATGATGGCCCATAGAAAACATTGGCTGCCTGAACATGGTATTTCATGGATGAAAATGCATGAGAACTACTGATGTCAAGGGAGACCCAAAGTGCAAAGAATGGAAGAAGAAATCCTACTGAGAAGGTTATCAGCATACGTGGTGGGGAACAATAAGTAAGACCATGCCACCAGAGATAGGAAGAACAGAGAGAGCTCTGTTGGAAGTTCCAGGCTAGAATCAATGATGCTTCATGTTGATTTGATATAAATAATGAAGCAGCAGGAAGCCACTAAGTGTACTTCCATGGATTCGGTCACGGTGACCAGTTCTGTGAAGACATTATTAAACCAATGAATAATACAAGAGGATTGGCAGGTATACCAGGGGTGAGGTTGATCNAGGCAGCTGTCTTCAAAATATCTGTGGAACATCCCTCAGGCTGTGTTTCTGGGGCAAAGGAGAGAGAAAGGGAACTGTAGCTACCACTCTGTCCAGCGTTGAGACTGAGGACTGATAAAAGATCAGCAGAAAGAAGGAAGCAGATGGAGATCGGAACACGTGCTCTGGATAGGGATCCAGTGAGAGGCTGGGAACAAAGATCACATCTTTGAGAAAAATTTTGGAGTCAAGACTGGAGGAATGCTGAGAACTATAATTTCTTTAAAAATCAACAATGGCTCNATGACAATATAAGGTAACTGCCGAAGGGCAACATGAAACTGTGACAACTCTTCAAGGAACAATGAATGTTCCAGAACATGATTGCCTTTTTAATTAAATTGCCACGATTACTTAAGTACCACTTAAGCATTAAAGACCTGTAATATCCTGGACATCATTCTGAGGTTACTTCCAACTCCAGAGCCAGAAGAAATGGCAGCTGGATTTTTTTCATTATAATTATTTCAGGTGATTCATTCTTTACATATGGTTTAGTCTGAATTCAGTGGCTGAATTTTTCACTGAGGACCTTGTAGAGATTTTTGTTTATAAAATTCTGGGCTAGATAGGGTAGATTTTAACAAAAGTTTATATCCCCTTCAGTTTTTTTTTTTCAAATTATTGCCCTTCCCCTTATACTTGTCAGTCTGGCCAAATGTTCTGTAGAGGCTACATATTTAATCTATTTCAGCTGAACTAATACATTTGGAGAAAATCCACTGGACGTGGCATGTTGATATTTGGTACCTTATGGATATTTTATTAAGTTATACAGTGACTGCTTCTCCAGTGATTTGCATTAGAANATTAGAATATCTTCCTTAGCCTTGAAACTCACTCACACTTTCTATTTCTAAATCATTCAAAAAGACAGACAGTTAATCCATTCATAAGCACTCATGGTCTGCTATGTTTCAGGAGCTATATAGTCATTCAAAGATTGCCTGCACTCAGTAGTTTCATCAGTTAGCTGAGGGACAAGGCATGTGAGAGTCAGGCAAGAGTAGAACACTGGATAACAATGATCTATCATTGATAACAAGAGATCTATCAAAACACAGAAATAAATGGCAAACAAGCCATGGTCCCAGATGGTCCCCTGATTTCATATTAAAAATCAATCNTTTCAAATGTTAGAATTTATTTAAAAATAAAGTGAAATTCAGCCAAATATTCAGTCCTAATAAAAGATGCATTGCCCACATAACACTCAATAATATATTTTTACTACCAAAAGAAACTGCCTTAGTTTAAACACCTAGGAAGAAGAGACGGGGTTTTACCTTGGGGAATTTGTCCATTGTGTCTCTGCTCTGATACCTCACTCTGAGAAGTTATTGACAGAATATGATTCAAGGGTCACTAGCTTCCTTTCCTACAGCACCCAGTGCTTCAAGAAACAATTTTAAACCTTGGCACACAGTGCCCCCCCAAAAAAAGCATTATAGGGGAATTTATAACTATTTTCCAGCATTTCTGGTTCCTTGCCACTTGTATAATGTTTCCCTATTTTATTCCTTGACAATCATTAAAGATCATCTTCTATGTAAGCACACCCCTCGTCATCATGCCTTTCCACTCTCATCCATTCTGTGATTCCATCACCACACCTAACAGCAGCACCCTAAGGTTGCTATCATCACTACTTTCCTGACAGAAACAGGTACGTCAATAGGCTGCTGGAGGCTGAAGTGCCAGTTCACAGCCAGAACAATTTAAGTATAGACTTTCCCTTCGCCATGCCCATCCTTGATTGACTACACCTGTAAGCATAATGGTTTTGTGGCTGCAGATCACTGATGAATGAGATAAAGCAAATTTAAAGGCTCATTTAAAAAACCCAGCAGGTTATTCCTGGTAAATCTGATTGACAGATGCATAAATACAGCACTTCTATCGAGTATTAAGAACTTAATTAAGATACTTAGAACTCTTGCAGCTTATAGAATTGACTTAAACTTCAACATATAGTCTTTCTATACTCAGTGCTTCCCAGTCATTTCTGTAAATGTGCACCTGCAGAAGACTTTCCTTGGNTCCCTTGTCTCCTATTTCATCTTTGTACTGCAGCAACCTCAGTGACTGCAATATTTATGTTTTGCCTTCTCCCTCTTCCACTAGAACACTACAACCACTGAATCCTGCCCCTTCCACTCCTCACAACAACCCCAATACCTATTCCTTTCTTAGTACATAGGCATTTCTGTGGACATGTGTTGGATGAGTAAATGTAAGGCCTGTGATTGACAGTTTAAGTTTTGAGATAGGAAAATACAGTTCTGCTTTCATAGGCCCATCAGCCAGGTAGAGAAATGGTTGGACACATGTAAATATGTGGTCAAAATGTGTCTCAATAATAGAACTAAAAATAAAATAGAGACTATGGTAATACAGAGGGCCTTACCACTGAAATAGACTCTGCCTCTCCACTTTGATTTTACCAGGAAATCATGGATTAGAAAGCTACCTAGGCGCCTAGTTCNCTCATCTGTATGGTGGCACTATAATTTGTTGTATTGTTACAAGAACAGATTTGTAAGAAGTGTCATGGTCATTACTTCTTGAAGAAGCTGAGACTCAGGGGTGAGTGGTCTGCATCTCAGGCCTGGGAGATGACAGATTTNTGTGCATTGATTTGGTAGTATAGAGACAAAGTGATCTGTGAAAGAAAATGAACCTGCTGTCTGCAGCCCTGAGAGTGGGTCCTGTGTGACCTTGAGGAGGAAGTCATAACATCACCCAAGGGCATTGTAGGAACCCAATAAGAAGGTTATAGTTCTCAAAAATGCAGCACACTATCACTTTCAATACTCATCATCATCAAACCATCAAGCACCATCATCCACATTGAGAGGATGTTTGATGTTCAGATCTAAAACATGGAGTTTTCAACAGATCTCATTTTCCTACCATCCATTATTCTTTGTATAGCACCATCAAATATCCCAAGTTCTGAGAAGTGGCATTTGCTCACTTGCCTATACCAAGGAACAGAATGAGTATATTTCAGGAGAAGAGGAGAGGACAGGGGAGGGGAGAGGAC